>JAOXNN020000052.1:2091957-2109909 GCA_028571205.2 Hydropsyche betteni | reverse complement strand
AAAAAGCATTTCAAAGTACACATATACGTTCGAAAAAGATTTTCTCCTATTTGTATTTAATATTAAAAATTAGAAATCCTGAATTGACTCAAATCAGTCCTAGTTAGGGTTATGGGTTCATATATCCTTTTTACCCTGTATATTTGTGGACATGATGTGCATAATTCGATTTTAGTCACAAATAGTACTTAAGTTTTACATTAACGTTAAAAAATCGGTTAGGCAGGATAACGTTTGAATATATATTAAACATTGATTAATATCCATTATACAATTAAATTACAAAACATTTTTTGTTAAATCACGAATACAATAATTACAGATGCAATCTTATACTATATTTGAAGATTTTGCATAGTAAAATACAAAATTTATGTAGAGTAAAATACATCGAAATACAATAATAGAAAACGATTGACTACACCTGAAAATTTCTATAATAGAATTTTTAATACATTTTATCTACGACTAACTATTGTTAACCTAGTTATGTACTTCATAATGGCATTATGTATGTGTTTAAAATACTTTTTATTTCTACGATGGCAATGTCCATCCATAAGACATTTGATTTTGAAATAAAAACAATTCTTTAAAATAAAATAAATACAAAAATGCTGTTCAATAAATATTCCTTAATTGCTTCAAAGGCACTTGCAAAGAAATAATATTCATAAAGCGCTATTGGACAACAATCATATATGTGAATCTGATAAATAAATCAAAGTATATTTTAGTGAAATACTTATAAAATTTAAATTCAACGTCAACTTCACTATCCTAAATCTTATTAATTATTATTTTTGTATATATTAAATATATTTAATTAGTCAATGTTTATATTAAATTACAAAATGTGAATATTTTGTACAAAATACAAGACTTCCAAAAATTAAACAGTTTATATCAAAAACCAATTTTTACTAAACACTATTTCGATAATACTTCCCAGTCAAAATTTCAATTAATAAGTTTTTTTTTAATTTTTACATTGATTCAATGCATCGCCGATATGTAAATCATTAATTTAACATTTTTCATATGATTCAAAATAAGGCAAATTTATTTACGTAAATGTAGTTTGAACGAATTTGACAGTCTTTGAATTTTACTTGGAGGTGATAGAATTTGGTGAATAGTTGTGAGACATCAAGGAAGTGCAGCGACATAATTCTCCGGTATTAAACCAGTCTTTCCATTCAACGTGCCCCTCAACCAGCCGGGTTCGGGCGAAGACATCACTGAAATAACAATTTTTTTTATTGAAAGTGGAATAATAATGCTATTCTCTAATAACCGATTACTCACCGTTTGTTATTATTTGATTAGGTTCAAACGAAAGTTCTTCATCGTTTTCGCCTACACATGCATAAAGTGTTCTGACTCGTCTGAAAAACCAAAATAATAAAGATATATCAATGACGGTTTTGTGAAACATGACAATAAAAATATTTTCAATTTATGTGAGTTAAATAAGAATACTATTTATTAATAAATATTAAGGTTTATATGTTTAATGTAACAAATTTTTACCTCGGTCCCGAATTGGGACTAAGAGATTCAGGTTTTTGATTAATTGAAGTAGATGAACCAGCAGACGCTTGCGAACTGCCATTAAATCCAGAAGGAAACCATTTTATGTAACCCCATGTGTTAGTAGAGGTCAAGCATGCAAATATATATATTATTTTTAGAATATTATTTAAAATAAATCGTCCTTCATATAATATGATTAATTCCATAGAAGAAAAATTGTGCAATGTGAAATTTTAATTGTGCAAAAGTTTATCGTTATCTGATTAAAATGTTAAGAAATTATCGTATTCCAATTATTAAACTCTTACAAAATTATCATGTCATACAAGGATCGATACAATATAAATCTTATACAACTTTGATAATTCTTAAACATATATTCAAATCTCGTGCAATTTGAAAAATAACCAAAGATAAAAATTTAAACCAAATATTCCATTCATGCTCACATGCATAAAAAATGATTGTAAACTCGAAAATTTTCAAAAAGCTTACATATTTTGATGAGATTGAGGTCTGTAATTAGGCGCGTAATGCACCCCCATCGAATGATTGACGACTCTTCGAGTTTTCACAGGCGACCCGTGATGGTTGATCGGCGACCCGTGGCTCGGCATCATCAATTGATTTTGCGAATTCAAATTCAACTGCCCTTGACTGCTACTGAGATTTGCATGATGCGCCAGATTGAATTGATTGTGCATCAATCGCGGATGATTGTTTGGATGGCTCATCTGACTATGGCTTAAATCTCGAGACGATATAGAAGAAACGGATTCATTTGAACTACTAGTAGAATTTAACAACGTATCCCTGTGATGTTCCAAGCCTGAAAATTTAATAGTTGAAAATATTATTTGTTGCGGTATGAATTCACAATTATTTAATTGTAAATGTGTTTACCCGAATGTGGTAATCCAACGTTAGGTAAATGTTGCAAAGATTGATGATTAGGTGGACTGTACGGTCTGGCTGCAGGGGGAGGTTGATACGCTGGAGGTTGTGGTCTAATCCCGGAATTTGCCGGCACAACCAATGGTCCATCATAATAACTTTTCGTAACAGCCTTTAAATAAAATAATCGATTATTATAAACCAAAATTTAAAACATATTGACGTTTAATAAAACTTACATGTGTGACCGGTTGAGACGGAGGATTTCTGGGACTGCGAATATGCGATGGAGACTGAGGCCCTGCTGTGTTTGTTTCTGGCATCCTACGAAAAAAAAAATTAAAATTAAATAAATTTTTAATACAAAAAATAAAAATAAAATAAATTTCAAATAACGCACCCTCCGATAACGAACCCCGTAAGACAAATAATCATTTTTCTAAGAAAATATTGAGAAAAGACGCAGGTTTCAAAAGACGAACGACCACGGCAAAGATCCGGAGAAGAATGATCAAAGAATAGAGCCTTCTGAAAAATCTGGGCCGCGAAAAGAAACGAGATCGGTACCAAAACGGCGTAAGTCTCGATAGCGCACCTTTCCGAAATTTTTTTTTGTACGAGTAAACAAATCTGATCAATCACAAAAAATCGATATAAAAATACTTTATTTATATTTGGCATCATTCAAACGATAATTTAATTGCGAAAAATTGAAATTAATGACCGAATTTTATGAAAAAAAAATAAAAAAAAAAAATTAAATTGTTTTCACTTTGATTCAATACGTTCATTAGAAATGTGAAATTTCGCAGTTTGAGTTGAATTAATTTTATTTGTTTAAATTAAACATATCAAAAAAAGAGTAGTGGATGTTCTTAAGACGTTTGGATATCGAAAGGATGCGGCAGATGTTTCTTGCGAGGACACGTGTTGTGGCGCGCGCCAGGTGCAAATGCGCATCCGCGATACAACATTGTACGTGAGTTTTGTACCGAAAAAATATATGTGATGTCAATTCAGTATACATATTTCGATATATCATATATTTAATAATTTGAAAAATTATATTATTCGTAAACAATGATCGAAACTCGTAAAAAAGAGTAAGTTTTTTTTTGTAAAATTTAATTTAAAAAATATATCGGAATACCAAAATGATAAAAAATTTATATTTATAATTAAAAAAAAAAATTATACTACGCAAAAAAACACGCGTGTCGAATTTTCAATATGTTATGAAACAGCTGTAAGGTCAGAAAATGGCAACCAGTGAACCAGTTTCTTTTAAACCAATTACATTTTAATTTTATTTGTACAAAAAATCCAAACGAGTTCAATAAGTAATTGCGTTGACCAAAAATATAAACAAAAGTTTATATAAATATTCATGAACGTGAACGAAAAGGTTTTGGACACCTGAAAAGGAGCACAGATAACACCTGTCGTTTTTAGTGATTTGATATGGGTCCCAGCATCTGTGCTCAATGTATTATATTATAGATTGAAATCCGAGTTTTAAATGAAAAAAATTACATTCAAAATACACAAATGTAAGAAAAACTTTGTACAATACAATAGCAAAAGACTAATTTTGAAAATCACTTGTAAATGAAATTTTTCTACTAACTCTAGAAATAAGGACCAATAATTTTAAAAATCGATTTTAATTATTTTGAATATGTAATAGAATTTATTCTAATTTTAAATTATTCCAAAAAATGCTCTTACCTTAGATCGCTATGTTTTGCTGGGCCGAGAGTTCCGTAGGTAGTTTCTAATACTTGTTCAGGTTGACTGTGAAATACTTTTTCGTAATTATCGATGAGTAATTCAACTACTACGTTATAAAACTTTAGATCCATTATGGAAGCGACGGTTTCTTCTTCGGGTCTCAGTAATGTGGGACCAAAGCAAACTGATAAATTAGACACGTTCATCAAATTCTTATCACACTTGGAGGCCACTCTGTAAAGTTGAAAATCATGAGAAAACAATGTAAAGGAACAATATTCATTTAAAATTCCAATAAAACCCTTACTTATTTAAATGTTTCATTACAATTTCAAGCATGTTGAAATTTGTCTTTGGAATTTGGTATATAAGACTATGAATATCGTTTACTCTCATGTGTCTAACATCTTGTTCTGAAAATATTATATTCATTTAGTACAGTTGAAATATTTTTCTTTGTAAGAAAATTTGAAAATACTCACTGGCAGCGACGATAAATGAATTATGATATCTGTATGTCATAATGGGTTCTGGTAAATGGCGTAAATATGTTTTCAGTGCACTTGTCAAAGTTTTACTCTCCCATTCACAATGATCTTCCAAAATAGTTCCCAAACGTTCATGTGACGATTTTCTTTTATCCAAACCCATGGCAAGCAATTTGGTAACTTTAGAAGCAACTCCAGCAACCCTTTTCACAAATGAAATATACGTTCAGGTAAAATTTGACAATTACAAATCAAGAAAATTTAACAATTACGAATACCTATACAATCCTTGCTCTTCCAATCCACGACTCTCGATAGCGTCTATACAACATCTGACAAAGTTGAAACCGACTTCATCGAGTGGCCACTCTTCTGATTTAGGCATAGCATTTTGCTGCGCATATGTCTAAATAATAAAATGAAATCATACAAATTTTAATTAAAAACAATATACTACATAAAAATAAAAATATTTACAGGCTCTTTTCCATCCATAGCATCGATCCAAGCTTTCCGATCATCTTCTCCCAATGCTTGCAAAGTGATCGGAAGAGTAGTTCTTCCATCAGCTGTTATATCAAAGCAAAACCTCTTGTCTATACTGTCTGACATTCTCCGAACGCAACTTGTTAAAATCATCACATCGGCTGGGGAAGCCTAAAATTAATTGATCACTTTAATAACAATTACTTTCAACAACAATTTTGCAGCAAATATTAATATTACAAACCACTTTGCTCGTGATTTGATTAAATGGAATCATTTTAAACTCTTTTGTACTCTTGTCATATGTGCAATACTGTTTTGTCCATGTGGTACCAAATGCCTCTAAAATAATATAAGAAATTTTTATTAATTTTTTTTTTATCAATTGTTCATTTCAATGTCAGACATATAACTTACTTTTTTCCATAAGAAATAAATAGCCAGCCCTTGTATAATCAGAGCTAAACACAAACCTCGAAGGGTCTTCTTGTTTCTAAAAGGGTAAAAATTATTTTTTTGATATATTCCATTATAGAAATTGAGAACTAAACGTATTTCTTGATTAGTACGAACCATTTGTCGCACTTCCATCATTTTCTTCATCAGAGATTCTGTTTTTTTGCTTGTCTCTTCAAAATTTCCTCTGGTCTGTGAAAAAAATTTATCAGATAATTTATGATATATTATAGACAATATAATAGCAAAAAATAACCTTTTGTATTCTTAATTGTAGTTCTGACATAAAAGGTTTAAAATCATTGTGTACTTCATGTCCTTGATGATAGAACGTCAACCATCCAAACATAAACCCTAAAATGTGACAGGAAATTAAATAATCAAATATTTAAGTGACTCAAATTGCGAAACATTATTAAAAATAAAAAACAAACCTAGTAAAATTTCGACAAATTCAAATTTTTTCCGTTCTTGAACTGCTTGTAATTGAAATACATATTCTAAAGAAGCTTGGCAAAAATCTCGTTCCGCCATACCTAAAGATGCATCAGCCTGAAATAAATAATCGTTTTAAGTATAATTTTATAAAAGTTTTATGAGGTTTAACATGAAAAATACCTACTTCTAATAATACTGTATCTTGTTTTTTTGTGGATAAATTCAAATATCTTTCTTGACTTTGACAAAATTTAGCTGTTTTTTTATCAAACTTCTTTTTTCCTTCCTAAATATAATTAAAATTAAATCAAATTAGAGTTAATCCATAAATTCTAATGAATATCTAACAAAAATATACCTTCACTCCACCAATGTGATCTTTTCTGAACTTTTCTAATGGCAAAATTATTTGATCATTAGCTCTATCTAACTGTAACAATGAACAATAAATCCATCTGTCAGTAAGCGTACAATATAATAGAATTCAATTGATGAAGCCAATAAAACATAATGAAATAATATATATAAAATGGAACAACAATCTAAACAAATCACACTCTCGAAGCTAACAATAAGTGCAGATCTATTTGGGATCTCAAAAACGATACTGTATATATTTTCACAAATAAATTTTTAGTATATTATCACACACATTTGTTATATTAAAATCATTTAAAAAAATAAAAAAACTAAATATTTCAACAAAATTTTCAATCAAAGCAAAGATTAAAGTGTTTCAAAGAAGTAAAAAATCAAAGTTAATTTTATTTACATCAGTTTCATATAATCGAAGCACAAAATAATTATAATTAAATTTTCATACAATATAATAATCTTGTTCATCTAAATATTTTCTCAATACAAAAAAATAGTTTTAGTCTATTCTCTAGTCATTGAGTAGTTAATATGAAAAAAATGTTTACTCAATGTTTATATATGGGAAGTATTGCAATGAAAAACCAGTGCTCAGATTAACACTTGCATATTATTATAAAAATATCAATCTCATTTGCATGCATATTAATCTCTTTTACAGTAAACACTTCTGGCATATCATTACCTGAACCTTTCAGTAGCATTATTTATATTCTAGGCAGTCCATTGTTGATTTAACTTTCTTGTGTTAAAAACATAAGAACATAAATATTGTAGAATTATATAGACATAAATCCTACATAAATATTCGAAAAAAAAAACAACAGTAACTATTTAATGAATAAAATATATATATTTACCATCCTGTCGCGTTCGTCTTCAACAATTCTTATCAATTGGGCAAACTGTTTTAATGATTTTGAGATAACGAGCTCATCTTCTGTTAAAGATTGTCCGATACATTCAAATTCAAATTGTTCCAATGAATCTGATAATGACCTTTGAGCTACAGACAAACCTGAAAAAAAAACATTATTGTATTAAAAAATCTAAATATTAAATGATATTTTTCTGTCTTTCAATAAAAATACTATAAACTTATCTATAAAATATTGAAGTGAGCAATACTGATAAAATTTATCTTTTATCAAATAAACTAATAAAGTAAACCGCAAAAGGCATAAAACAAATGTGAATGAAACATTTTGAAGTGTTCTAAGTGTTCTATTTATAATTTGTAATTTATAATTTGAAATAAAAGTAGAGAATCGAATACTATATTCGAATATTTCTTGAATTTTTAACTTAAAATAAAATTGTGCTTTTTTAATATGAAAATTAACGTTAAACACATGGAAGTTGCTATAAATATTTAGGTGAAGAATGCCATTTTTGATAAAACACTTAACTCCAACTTATATAAACAAATGCGTTATTTCTAATCACACTTGAAATTATTGTGAGACCAAAAGCATATAACAAAATATTTTCACTTCAGAGATCGTAAAAACACCAACATTTTTCTATATTATTACACACTCATTTAATTTTTTTATTACATCATACAAAATAAATCTCTTCAAATGAATAGTATTCATAAAAAATTACAGTTTTACAATAACAGTTTAGTGATATAGTTTAGCAATAATTATGATGTCATGATATATTTTCGCTATTGTAACTGTTTATAAAATAACAAACTGATTCCTGGAATGCAGCAAAACTAATTCATCTTGTTTTTTGACTTATGAATAATGCAGTTTACAGATTCAGATGACAGATTATTTCCAAAAATATCAACAAGATAATTATTTAAACATATTAATCACAAAGTTATTATCAGCTTTTTTTGAAAAATACATATTAATTAGACTTAAATTATTTCAGAAAAAACCCACTCATTTCATTATCAATAACCATCAACGTTTAACAACACAAAATGAAGACACATTACACCGTAAAGCACACCCAACATCAATTGTTCTACTCACTCAAAACCTCAAATGATTCACCGTCTGAACATCACGAACTTCCGCATATAAAACACACAAATTGACAACAATTTCAAACTGAAAACCCTACACATTAAATTCGTCCAACATTCCTCGACCGATTGCAAACACAGCACGATTTAAAACCAACAATCGGTGAACGTTTTGAATTATCGGGCGTGTAAAACACACGTCAGAATCGTTCAACGGTGTGTCATATTTGCTTAATTGCTGAAAATTCTGCAACTGTTCAGCCGCCGTTGTTTAGATTTGTGTTAGTGTGCTGTATTTTTATTCCATGACTGTTCTTTTGTGACAAAATGCAATTTCAAGGACTTTACATGTTGCAATTGTATAGCCGTGCATGAAATGTCAGCATAAAAATGTACGTAGATACAAATTATTTGCATAATGCAACGTCTAAAAGAAAAAAGTGCAGAGGTTGGTTGGTTTTGAAATTTTATTTAGAAATTCACAACAAATCGTTGAATCACAAAATTGTATATATATATATATCATAATAAAACACGCATAGATCAACAATGAAGAGGAAAATTAACCAGTTTAATCCAGTTTATTCAAATGTCGAACCGCTCGGTTGAAAACTAACGGCGAACAAATATCAATTTTCTGATAATACGAAATGTTACAATTAAATTTATCGCATTTGTAAACATTCAATTATCGTTTCGCAAATTTTCAGGTTCATGTCGCGTCTTTTATACGAATTTATCTCGCAGTAAATTCGCGAAAATTTTCAGAGAATAATTCGCGTCTTATTAGTAGATCGGAAAGCTGCTGATAAAATTATGACCTGAATAATATAAACCCGAAGTGATAAATAACTCGGCGATCGACGCAAGTGGAAAAGCGGCTTGTTTATATCGATTTCAATGCGTTTACTCGATTTATGAAAAAAAAATAAACGCGCAACTAATTATAGCTTCCACATGCAAGGTTTCAATTGATTGTACCATAGTCTGAAAAAAAAAACTTTTCCGAAAAAAAAATTTATCGTGTGAAAATGAGAATAACACGAATTGCTCAAATCGAGTTCATTATTTTTTTATCAAAAGTATCACAATCAAACAATGGACTAAAATAGATTTCGACCAAGAATCGTGTTCTTATCAGGGGGGAAACCTGAGACTGATGCAAATGACATAATTTTCAATGAACAAACAGCGCGAACGTTATGAATATTTTAAATCATAGAATATTATTGTCTGTTTGAATCCATATCATCGTCATCACACGTGACTAACATCGCGTCCGTTACTAGACGACACTTTTCCTAATACCATACTCTTTATCACATATAATACGACGAATCTTAAGTAACATGTATACTGTGAATAATCGTTGATATTTTTCGAATTTGATTTAAAAAATGTATTTCCCTTTTATGCAAATGAATACTGTTTTTCTTCATATAGTGATTCAACTTTTATGATGTCTATTGGATTAGTTTAGAAAAATTATAATAATTCATGTTTTTTTTAAATAATAAGCGCATCTATCGCCTATAGATAATTCCGCCTACATTCATAGTCAATTTTTTTTATGGGGTGCCAAAATACAACTTTTTACATGTATGCAATGCAAATATGCTGCTGTTTTTCAATTGAATAAAATGTGTAATATATAAAAATGGATGTTTGTACATATATTTGAGCGCGTTTCACTTCAATACCGTTCGATCGATCACTATGAAAATTGGCTTATATATGTATTTTTTTGTGAACAAAGTTTTTCTACAATTAAAACCATTTTGCAACTCTATCTGACGCTATTTCAAGATTAAAAGAAAATTTCAGTACAAGCGCAACGTCGGCGCCGCGTATTGATTGTGACAATACGCGGCCTGCTTTATGCTTTTGTTTTAATGAATTTAAATTTAAAATAATTTTATTTAAAATATAAGTACACGAGCAACGCCGAGTACAATCCGCTAATGTACAGTAAAACCCTCTATATCGTTCAAATGCATTCAAATTCAATTTTTTTTCAAATGCATTTAAAACAAGCAGTTAACACGTAAAAATTAAAATTGAAAAAGCCTAATCACCTATAACGTGGAATCTATCATGATGTTATATGGGGATTTACTGTATAAATTTAAAATTTTCAAATAATTAATACCCGATTGTATTCTATACTTCGACACAATTAAATACAATTTGCAATTATTTTCAAAACTTATGGCGGAACAAATCCCGATGCCCCTCCCCTGTCCACGATCGTTCATCCGCCAAGACACACGATACTCCATACGCCTATACGATTCACATTAACATTATACAATTTCAAACCGACCCACCGACCATACCGCAGATCGACCAAACGCCAAAAACCAAAACCGTCCAAAAACCGAACCGTCATCCACAAAACCGTACAAAAAAACGACCGCAGTTCCCAAACAGTCCGAACGCCTCGACGGATTCCTACGCAAAATTACAATACTGGGCCGAACGGATATGGAATTGACCTACTGCCCACTTGTTTTGGCGCGCCCGGATTCGCCATTGTCGCGGGCGCGCGAACTCTTCTTCCGTCGACAAAGATGGCCGCCGCGCGGCGCGAAAGATGGCCGCGGTCGCGATTTTCGCGCGAAAACGCGCCGGTTCGGTCGGATGTGGGCCGTCGGTTGGGTCGGATGCATTTTGGTTAAGTTCGTGTTGGTGTTCGATGTGAATGTGTTTTAGGATGGGTTGCAGTTTTTTTTTTTTTAATGGAAAAGTAGTCGTACAGTAGTCGTATCTTTCATAAAACTAATAGTTTTTGAGTGAGGTATGTGTTGTTTAGTTTAAATCAATGACGTGTTTTTGAAAATGTTGCTGGTTTATAATGGAAAAGTAACCGTAGGAAAAAGTGAAGGAATTGATGTTGATTTTTTAATGAAATGGTCTACGACCAATCGTTTGACTGTTGAGTGAGCCGTCTGTTGTTTAGCTCAAGTGATTAATTCGAATTGATTTGTGCAATGGTAATTTTTCAATATGAATCGAAACATTTGTATGCCAAATGGTGTATTTTTATATAAGTAAAAGCCTACTATTTAAATGGTCAGAATTTAAATACGTTTTTGACATTGGTCAGAATTTCAATCAAAAAGGCCAGAATAAATATTGAATGGTCAAAATTTTAACTGGGTTTGTCAAAATAATATTAAGAACCCTAACCTAACCTAACCAATTCTGACCGTTTCGTTAATAAATTCTGACCATTTATTATTTTATTCTGACCGTTTTTGATTAAAATTCTGACCATTTAATTTTTTGCCTAAGTAAAATTATTATTTGAAATTTTTTGCGTTTATGATAAAAAAATAATGAATGAATATTTACTGTCATAAAATTGCAACAAGTCATTAAATCATATCGTATTCATGTTGAAACTCGAAAAAACCTAGAAGGAAAAAACTTCTTAATACATTCCCCTATAATTTCGTCATATAAACGAATCGAAATTCAAAACCCATTTCACTTCACTCAACTCTAAATTCCAACAACCTAATTTATCTCATTACATTCCATTCTTCAAACACTAAAACAAACAACGCGATCGAATCCGCACAATCAAATTTCAGTTTACACCAACCAGAACAATCGCGACAAACACAATCCACACACCAAAAAAACACACACACGCCGAAATTCGATTCCGCCCAAGTCCAACCGAAGCCATATTGGCCCGATCTTCCATATATGAATTTTCCGACAAAACAGGTCTAGCCGAGCGATTATTACACATTTAGAAACATTCGGCGGTTTACGATGACAAATCCTTCGCTATCTGGGTTTGCGGCTTTTGCCCCGGCGATGATGATTTGTTGGACTGGGCCTTATCGTCTACTGGAAGGCTGTCGAGGAAAATTCGCGTTTTGGGACGTGGCTGAAAAAAATCGCATCATATGGCGTCGAATGTGACTGGTGTGTGAAAAAACAGTATGCCAATTAGAGCTGTAAACTTCGGAAAAAAATCGGTTGAAAAAGTCACTGCGCAAGGTTGTCCGTTATCGCGATGATCAAATATAATACAAGGAAAAAAGTATCGAAAATGATAAACACTTCAGTTTGAAGCTAGTTTTTTTTACGATTCTAAAATAAAATAAATATTTGATAAAAAATTGTACGGGCGTTGCGATATGCTTTTATGGGAATGGATTAATCAGAAAATGTGTACAATGATAGTGTCGATAATGCGACTAAACAAAAAGTCGCAATAAACATACGAATGTTCCGACGATTGCGAACGAAACGTTGAAAAACATCTATAAACAATTCTAAACTTTTGTATACGGAATAAGCGAATCGAAACATTCACAGTTCAAAACGCTGAAAAATTCAATAATAATTGACCCATTAACGTTTCGCAAAAAAAAAAACAATCGACAGATCGAAAACGAAACCGATCGACTGAAACAACATGAACGACCAAAAAAAAATGCACAATCGAAAAACGAATCGTTTTTTCAGAAATCCATACTATTTAAAAGCAGAAACGCCGAACTTTCACATCCAAAATCCATCGAATTCAAATTATCAACGAACGGTACCACACAGGGCCGGATCGAGGGAATTGGGCCATTCATAATTTGTGATACAAAAATTTTTTTTTCAAACCCATGCAGAAACATTGAACTTTCACACGTCCATAAACTCTCCAATCCATTAACTACGAACTGTCCCAAACAGGGCTGGATTCAGCAAATTCACACATTTTTTCTCAATAACGAGACGATTGATCAGTTAAAATATTAATTTAATTCTATGGGGTGGGTGGGGGGGACATTACCCCCACTTTGTATGGTCCCATAGAATGTTTCCGACTTTCCAGAAAGTAATACACTCAAAGTCGAACGAGAGAAAGTAAAAAGCTGGCTCCTTAGCGGCGACAGCACGTCATAGTTAGACGAGTCTTCGCATAATCGATTTTTTATACGAGTTAGAAACGCATCCATTGCAACTTTCCTTTTGTGCAGCCTCTATACAAACAACGAATGAAAACGGAGACGTCGATTACATCTGTTCCGATTGTATGGAATCGGATTATTGTAAATAGATCGTGCCGTGATGCTGACGATTCGTTTCGTTTTAACCCTTTTAATGGTGTGGGTTTTTTGTAGTGTGTTATTTTTTTAAATGAATTTAGGTTGTATTCTTGAGAGAGTTTAATTTGATTAATGTATAATTTTGCTCGGTGTCGTTAGTGCAACGGAAACAATTGCTGGATGCACGTATTTGGAAGGCAGATGGTTCAGAAATTGTTAATTTGAACGTCTTTTTTATGTTTATTTCTGAACGCATGTTGTTTCATGTGAAGCAAAATTTAATGTCAGCGAATTCTTTATAGTAAAAATATTTTTTTGAATACGAAAAAATAAATAAATATTTCAAAATACACCTAATTATGCCGAAATGGTACGATTCGATGCAGGCCAATTTACTGTTATAATTATAAGTACGCAATTATAGTTTAAAATAAAAGTTTAAAAAAAATCTCCAATTTTTATAAGGTCAATCATACATTTTTTTACACGATAGTTTTAGGAACGTATAAAAATAGGATCGGATGTACTAACTCCAGGGATTCAATTACTATAAACGCATCAAACAAATTTACAATAAAATAAAGGATGTAGCTTTTTGCAGATACACTATCTGCGAATTATTGGTTATTTGCAGATATCGTATCTGCGCATTATTGGCTATTTGCAGATACTATATTTGCGAATTATTTGATTATTTTTTATGCACTGTACCTAATTTTAAAGATATTGTATCTGTAAATAGCTAATAGTTCGCAGATACTGTATCTGCAAATAGCCAATAATGCACAGATACAGTATCTGCGAATTATTGGATATTTGCAGATACCGTATCTACGAACTGTTGGCTATTTATAAATACCATATCTGCGAACTATTGGCCATTTGTACATACTGTATTTGTGAATTATTTGATTATTTTTTATGCACTGTACCCGATTTCAAAGATATTGTATCAGCAAATAGCTTATAATGCGCAGATACAGTATCTGCAAATAGCCAACAATTCGCAGATACTCTATCAGCAAATAACCAACAATTCGCAGATACCGTATCTGCAAACAGCCACAACCCAAAACAAATCACCGATCGATCGCATTTCTTCGATAAACAAAAACCAACGACCACCAAAAGGGTCACGAAATCCATTCATCGACATTTCCACGCTCTATTCAACCCGTCGTTCTTCTGATCCACACAACACATAAACAACCACGTAACGAACGGATTCGCACGCACCCGACATACACAACCACCGCACAACACCCCCATTACAAAAACACACACGCGCGCGACGAAAACAACAGTTTCCAAACGTCAAACGGCTGTTTACCCGCCGCCCTTCCCGATCGATAGATCCCCGCGAAAATTCGCATGTATTTGTACGGCACGCGCGCACACACACGCGCGTGGACATTGTGCAGCGCAGATCCGTCATAATGGAGAGCACGTCAATTGAGTTAGCGGTCTATTAGCGCGTCGCGATCCGAAGGATGGCCTATGGAGGAAGGAGTGAAATTGATATGGAGGCGGAGCTCACGTCTGGCTGCCTGCACCAGGTCCTTGACTTCCTTGATCAGTCGCTTGATCTGCTGGCTGGTGCGGTCGAGCTCTTTTTCGTGCTTGTGCAGGTTCTCGCGGAACCACGGACTGTCCGTGAGGCAGTCGGTGAACTCCAGCGGCATCAGCATCACGCCCATCTTCGCGATTTCGCGCTGCGGATCGGCAGCGGAAAGGCTGAATCGATTAAACGCGCACTCGACGCAACGACGGTTCGACAGCAACTGAAGTCGTCGAGGCGAGTTGCCGTAGGCCATAATCGACGGATTTGTGTTTTTTTTTATGGTGCGTTCACTCGGGTAATTTTGTTATATATATGGCACAGTTCAAGTGTTCGCTTTTGTTTGTTTATACCTATACTAGTTTGGGTATACCCAAACTATCGATTTTAGTTTGAATGTCATATGTCAAATTTTACATACATATAATTTCGTCTCAACTAAAACAGACGTCATGAGTATCATGCTTGGGTTAGGTTGAGTTAGCGTTTTAGATTGAGTTGTGAAAACGTGTTTAAAACAAACTCGAAGTTTAAATTGACACGACGGGTAGACACTACGGGTATTTATCGATGATTAGTTGATATACTAATTTCCACCTTATTGATATTTAGCATAAGAGCGTTATCTGAGTGCAGATAACTTAAATTGCGGTACCATACTAACAATTGGACTAGTTCTGTTTAGAGGTGTATAAACTGACTAGTTTGTTCACGCACAAACGAAATGGGCACTCTAACTGTAATGTATATATATATATACATTTTTTTAGCGACACTGGCACAAACGTCATGTTTTAGGACAATTAGAAGATTACATGATGGTTAAAGTATCCAATTAACGTTTTAAAATTTATTTTAATCGTATTATTTCACAGATTGTGTTCTATTGCGCTAGTGTGATTTGCCTAAACGTATGGAAATTGTTGTGTTATAGATTTTAAGTTTATCGTGGATCTAATAGGATGATGCAAATGTTTGAGTGAAATGGGTCTTTTAGATTTTTGGTTGAAAAATATTTGTATTTGTGCAATGATCCCATAAACTAGGTCTAGGCAACTTATGACCCACAGGTCACTAAGTGACTCATTTTATGATTTCAACTGACCCATTAGATTAATTATTTTTTAAATAAAATTTATAATATCATCCACTAAAAACTGTTTCAAAATATACCTACTGACCCAAATACTTCACAAGAGTCACATTTTGGTTGTTTCTGATCCACAGCCAAAAAAGGTTACCGAGACCTGCACCTTAATGAGTGAATAATTGAAAACAAAAGTATACTTTTTGAAGAATGATTTATTTTATTGACATTTGTGTTTTAATCATGATTGATACACAATACATCTTACTGACTTCAATATGTGAAATAAGATAATGGGATCATTTTTCTTTTTATCAAAACTGAAATTTTGAATGAATAAGGAAATCAAAGAATTGTATTGTTTTCATAAATAACACTTTAATCAGCGTTTTACATTAGAGGTTTTTGAGTATTGTTTATTACAATTATAAATACTTTAGGCAAAACTAACATTGCAATACGTATGGGTTAAATCAGATTAATAAATTTGCTAATGTTTCACAAATTCATTTTTCAATTACTTGTGTTTTCGCCTGATTCCAAAATTTTCAAAAGTATAATCTTTTATTTCACGTTCATTAGCAAAACTAGCACGATCAATTTTACTCATGGGACTCCCAGTATTTTCTAGCCAATGTTTCCTGAAGACAAAAATCATTTTTTTTAAATATAGACCAATTTTACTTTCAAAATCATAAAAAAAATACACACATGACATCTACTTGGCTTTTAGGTCCTTCGAGTTGCCCTTGAACTGTCCCCTCGGCTGTATTTTTGCACCAACCTCTAAGACCTAATTTTTTAGCTTCATCTTCAGTACACTGCAAATATAATGTACTTACATTTGAACATAGTACTTATAAAGTATTTTCGAGTTTGAAAATATGTTCAAAAACATTTGGTTAATGATAAAGAATATTCGAAATTTAAGACAATACATTGTTAAAATGTTGTTTAGATCAATATATTCATAGTTACATTATGTATTTTCATTATCAAGAAAAATTCGATTGTGCGACAAATGCCAGCTGCTTCAAATAAGCACCTTTCTGAAAAAAACTCCTTGAACTCTCCCGAAGACTTCAAAATCCAAAGCGAATAATGGATCGCTCATTTTCAAAGAAAAACCCCGACAACCAAATTTGATAGCCCCAATCACCATAGCCACTATCAACACACCGGCTGACAGTTGCCACCCCCTCCAAAGCCGAATCATGATTGCCCCTCTATTTTAATTCCGAACAGTGCTGCCACGTGATGGTACATTTTTATATTTTTTTTATTGAAGTATTAGGCTCTTTTTTGAGGAGCTCAGCAGTAAATAGTATCTACCTACTAACTAAATTGAGTTTCCTTTATTTATTATAAAAATTAGTACTTTTACTATAGAAATTAATAAATAATTCCACATTATCTCAAAAGATGACAGATGCCGGGTTACTTCTAGTTTTATTTGCATCTAACAATAAGCGTGTTTCTCGATAATTAGTTGACATACCAATTTCCACCTTATTGATATTTAGCATAAGAGCATTATCTGAGTGTAAATTTTTTTTTTTTTACTACAATTGGACTAGAGCGTTTAGAAGGTGAATAAACAGACTAGCTTGTTCGGGCACAAACGAAGTGGATTCTCAAACTGTAATACAATAAACTGTTTTTCTTAAAATCTCCAAAAGTGACAAATGTCGCTTAGCACTATTTACTGCCAAGCCTCTCATTTAACATCTCTGTATAGTTGAAATCGGCTCGTTTGTAATTTTTATAAAATAATATAATAATTGAATCGGCAATTTAATTACCGATTGGTCAAAAAACTAAATTCGATAAGTGGACTGTATTTTTTATGAATTTATAAT
>JAOXNN020000052.1:2071566-2091857 GCA_028571205.2 Hydropsyche betteni | reverse complement strand
TGGCGATAATTAAATATTTTCACATTTTATCGTTTTCCGTTTCTTAACAAATTTTATTTTATTTTTTCTATTTTAATATAAAAAATTGACATTATAATGTGTTATCAATATATTTCTACAAACTTTACATTCACAGCCGATGTTATTAACATCGGGCTTATATACTATATCACTTACAATCTTGTATACGAAACTAAACAGACGACCGTCAATAATGAAACCGTCTTGGTCTGATGATAATAATAAAAAAATCTGTTTGCAGTAAAATTCAAATGTGAATAGACATTAAAAAAATTGAAACTATGTTCGATTTACATACATGTGTTTTTTTAATGTTACGGAACCGATCCGACGTCCGGCAAACAAAATAATCTCGATTTTTACGATGCGGCGATAATGGCGAAAAACGCGTGAAATTTTATGTCGCCGATAAACTTTTCCGATTTACCGAAATTTGTTCGAAACGTTAACGAAATCGATCTTCGACACATAAAGCGCAAAAAATTCGCATGATTTCACCGCTGCAAAAACAACGGCGACAATATGCGACGATCGCGAAACCCACAACTTAGGCCAGGCGCCCACAGGCGATTAGTCGCGGTGCGATTTATAATGGGACACATTGTATTGGGTTGAAGTGCACCCATAAACCTTATGGGCGCACTTCAACCTAAAACATTGGTTCCATTTTGAATCGCGCCGCGACTAATCGCCTGTGGGCGCCTGGCCTTACACCGATTACGTTCAAATTCGAAAACGAGCGGCAAACCGATCCGATAATTGCGCCCGGGCCTGCCAACCGAATAAATTTGCGCTCTATAACCCGAACAAACATATTTTCGACGTTTAGAAAAGCGATTAACCCTTGGGCTTAATTGACCAGAGTAAACACACTTTCTCGATTAAAAAAAGAGTAAACTCGAAAAGAAAATACGTTGTAAGATAAGAGAATAAAGGACACGAAGCCGCGGAGACAACACGAATAAAAGTCGCCCACGATGTTGAATGTCTCGTTTTTTTTTTATTGAGACTTGTTATATTATAATTTTCGTCTCCGTTTATTTATCTTTGGCCATTTTTTTTTCATCTTGCCGACGAAATGTTTTCGCAACGAACGAGTGTATAAATTCGTCGGTAACGACTCTTATATTGTGAGGAGTCGGAACAAAATGGCGAGCGTTCTGTACTGAAGTTGGAAAAATATTCTATGTAAAAAAAAAACTTGAATGTTTATCGAGTAACCATTGACAAAATTATAGACGTCGTCGAATAAATTCGGTTGAAATGAAAATTCGCGATGGGTTTGTTGAAATGAGATCGCGAGTTGTGTGATTCGATGAAATGTCAAATGACCGTTTCAAAAATCAAACATAATTAGTTCAATTAATATTGTATTTTGCTTAATCACGTAATTCATTGTTTGTTCTGCGGTTTGGAAATCGATCGGTAAAAATAATGTATTGATTACGTGTTTTCGAAAGTGTGTTGTTTTCTAACATTCATGATATAATATTAGGATCTCGCGAAAACACGAATTATTCGCAGAATAGAAATATCGATTTGCGGTAAAACTCGAATGAAATGGAATGGAAATGAGATTCGGGTTATTTTCAACGTGAAAATATTCCCACTTCCAATATGAATAGTAATTCTGCACGAAAATTGTTCTATTAATTTTATAAATAAAATTCATCGGAGAAAGTTTTTTTTTTTTTTAATAAGAAACACGACTCAAACCGAAAGTCAAATAATTTTACTTTTCTCAAACAATACTCTTCAACTTTCAAACGATTTTATTAAAAAATATATCTAAGATATTTTCATAACGTTAAACGCTTACATATTTACATAGAAAAAATTTCAATCGTACGATAAATACGAAACAAAATAAACGTGTTTATATTATAAGAACACCGAAAATACTTCAGGATCAAAACATGTCAGTAAAAAAGTATTTTTTTAATAGAACTGTAAGCGTATTTTCTTATTATACAATCTTATAATATCAATATTTTCGATATACATCCACCATATTTTTTTTGCAAAATACTAAAAACACACAATATCTCCATCCTAATCGTTTCAAATCGACTAATTTACAAAGCTAACACATATAATCTAATACGATTAATCCATCTATCCCAAAAACCATTCTGAAAATCCTGCCATGCATCCTACACTAACGCAACTAGACAGACCCCGATCTAAACTACACTAATTACTGTGTTCTCCCTAAAATAAGACCTCCTCCGAAATAAGTCCTACCGTGATTTCAAGATTTTTCTCAATCCTATCCCGCAAATAAGCCCTACCCAGAAAATAAAAAATAGTGAGGGAATCCCCGACAATGTGATACTTGTGACTGGTTGTCACAGTGGTTCTGAATTGGTACGATGTACATATAAAATATATATTTTTTAATTTGATTTCTTTGACTATATGTAGTTTAATCTGTTGAATTTTCGATAAAACTGATATTTGCATATTTTTGTTCGATTTCTGACCCGGCGTCATTTTTATTAATTAAAACTTTGTATTTTGTTAAAAAAAGCGTTTGAATTATTTATTTATGAGCAAACCATTGTTGAATGAGATATCACATGTACCTACGAGCAGTGTTGTAATGGAGCCGGAAAAAACCGGAAAAATATTCCGGCACTTTTTTAAATATGAGAAAAAAAAATTACACCGGAAGAATGATTGTTTATATTTTTTGTACGCGTACGAAATTACAATACAAAACAAGTCGACGAACACGACACAACTGAGGATTGAAAAGGACCATCGTGAATATGACATTATTTACGGGATAAGCAAATATATGAAAATATTATAAAAATGAAATTTTAGTTGATTTGATGTTTAAAAAAATCTTAAAAACAATTTGGGGTGGAAAAATTGATTGTTCCCGCACTAGTTTTTTTAGCACGTCATCACTGCTTACGCGGAGTACAAATCGTCATATGCATGAAATTTTTTCCCCGAAAATAAGCCCTAAAACGATTTCTGGGTACAAAATTACTATAAGTCCAGGCGCCCACTGCGATTTGTAGTCGCGGCGATCGTTTAGTCGCGAAAATGGGACGCGTTGTTTTGGGTTAAAGTGCGCCTATATACCATATGGGCGCACTTTAACCTAACAATCGCCGCGACTACAAATCGCAGTGGGCGCTTAGCCTAAGACCTGGTCTTATTTTCAAGAGAACACGGCACAGAATCACAAACTGAAACAACACCATCCCAGCAATCCCTAACCCCCAAACACCCCAGACCAAAAACAGCCTAAAAACACCAACTGATCGGACCTGTCTCGCACAGCTCGACGACGGAATATCCAAGATCGTCGTTTCCATCATGCAGTCTTCCATTGGCCACCTGGTTCTGGTCGTGCTGCTGAGAGCGGCTGCTCTGGCGCGACAACAGTCGCCTGACCTGGTCGCGCATCTCATGTGAGCAAATGTCTTCGGATTCGCACAAACCTCAAACACTTCTGGTTCAAACCTCGAATGGTAGTACGAGGTACATGTTGTTACGGGCACTTAAAAATTTTATAAACACTAGACCAAAATCACAGCCTTAATTGAATGTTCGAGTTGTTTCGATTTTTTTTTTCGGGCAGTCACATCATTGAGTTTTCATATAACTTGTATTGATCTGAATAATAGAATGGGTCTATTAGGTTGAGTGCTTTATTGAATTTAATATTATTTATATAGTAGAACCTCGAATATTCGGATTGAGATTATTATTTTTGATCGATTCGGATAATCGAGGTTCTAGTGTAGTCGAATCAAAGTCTCGAAAACTCGCACAGACGTCTGATCTCGACCGGTATGCTTTAGCACTGTGCAGTATGCGACATTGCGATTCCAAGAAGGTGCGTGTGCGCAACACTGTTTGGCAAACACTGCTGACCTAATACCGACGAAAAATGCACGTGGAAATTTCGCATAAACAAACGCCGATGCGAATGAATTAACTCGAAACGTTTGCAACGCAGAATAATTCATTTTGGACGCACGTAAAATTCGATGGAACAATAAAGTTTATATTTATACGGACGCGTTCGCGAATCCGATTTTCCGCGCGTCGGAAAATTCGCGAACGCTCAATACACACGCGTTCGCGGGGAACTTTGCGCACAGCAAAAGCGTATCGAAAATCGAGATTGACATTTTCAAAATAATCTGTTTTATCTAAAATTGCATATTTTATTTGCAATAATGATTTGAATATTAAAAATATATTGATATATTTTCATGAATAATATATATTTATATTACAGGGTAATTATTATATACATTTTTTTTTATAGAAATGAAAAATTAACCAAATCAAATCCATAAATTATATATTCATTTAATGTCTAAATAACTTATAATCGTTACACTTTTTATTTTCATTCATATTGCAAATAGCGTATAAAATTTTCGTGCTATTTAAAAAAAATATTATTTTCAGCACCCCTTCACTATGCGCAAAACATACCGCAACACCATAAACGCTGAAACGCAACCTACAAAAACACCCCGAAAATCAACCCCGGTCGCCGAGGCTCCCGAACGCGCCCAGCACCCGGGTGCACGTGGCTGTTCCGATTTGGCCCAAATCGCGCGTCCGGCGGCGCGCTTTCCCGCGTTCCCGGGCTGTGCGGAGCGTGCGGCTGGCGCGCTGACACTGGCCAGCCTGCCCGGGAGGGGGCCGAAGGGGGGTATTTCTGGCGGCGGTCGCATTTCTCGCCGAGACGAGAATACTCGCCGGCCGTGATGGACGGCCGCGCCGATGGCGGTCAGCTGAGCGGGCGACGCGCGAATGGTCGTGGCAGCGTGCCATTGTGGCCAAATGCAAACCCCCCACCCCCCACCTCCTTCCCTTTGGGATTGGTGGGCGGGGCGGGGAGGGACGGCGTAAACAAATCTGGTCGGGTTGGCAGCGCCGGAATTAGTGTGCGCTTTTGTGTTGCGTGTCGTGGTCGGCGTGAGCGTTTTCGAAAGTATGGAAAGTGCTTAAAGAGGGATGGTTTTGGATTTGAATTTGCGAGGTATTTATTTCGTTTGTTTAGTATCGGTTTTTGTTGGTTGAGCGAAACGTGGATGGTCAGTAAATTGATGGTTAGCTTAAAAATTTTAGCAAGGAATGATTTTAGTACAGTAAAGTAGATGGGCGGGAGGGGCGCCATAAACAAATCTGGCGGGTTGGGTTGGTAGCGCCGGAATTTGTGTGCGCTTTTGTGTTGCGTGTCGTGGTCGGCGTGAGCGCTTTCGAAAGTATGGAAAGTGCTTAAGGAGGGATGGTTTTGGATTTGAATTTGCGAGGTATTTATTTCGTTTGTTTAGTATCGGTATCGGTTTTCGTTGGTTGAGCGAAACGTGGATGGTCAGTAAATTGATGGTTAACTTTAAAATTTTAGCAAGGGATGATTTCAGTACAGTAAACCAGATGGGCGGGAGGGGCGCCGCAAACAAATCTGGCTGGTCGGGTTGGTAGCGCCGGAATTAGTGTTGCGTGTCGTGGTCGACGTGAGCGTTTTCGAAAGTATGGAAAGCGCTTTCGGAGGTATGGTTTCGGATTTGAATTTGCGAGGTATTTATTTCGTTTGTTTGGTTTCGGTATCGGTTTTCGTTGGTTGAGCGAAACGTGGATGATCAGTAAATTAATGGTTAACTTTAAAATTTTAGCAAGGGATGATTTCAGTACAGTAAATCCCCCTATAACGTCGAGATAGGTTCGACGTTATAGGCGGAAAATCAATAAATGAAATATTTTCTTTTTTTTTTTGGACATTTTTACGTGTTAATTGCTTGTTTCAAATACAGTAATCCTCCCAATAACGTCCCTCATTTTTTCAAATGCATTTGAATTCAAAATTTTTTTTTTTTCAAATTTATTTGAAAAATGTAATTAACTCGTAAATATATAAAAAAAAGAAAAATTTTAATTTATTGATTTTCTAAATTCCCCCTATAACATCGAACCTATCTTGACGTTATAGGGGGGATCACTGTACATTTGAAACAATATTTAAAAAATTTGAATTTAAATGAATTTGAAAAAAATGACGTTATAGGTGGGACGCCGCAAATGTTATAGGGGGGACGTTATAGGGAGGTTTACTGTTCATATAAATTTTTCTCTGTTCAACGATTTAATTTAATTTAGTTTATTTGAAGTGAAGCAACATTTGACGTGATCAGTAAATGAACTATTATTTAGTAAGATTTCAATTTTCTGAATATAATTATGTAAAACTAATCGATCATCAAAGTTAAACAACAAATAATTCAATCGATAGATGTGATCGTATAATATTAATCGAAAATCATATTAAGGTAATGCACCAGTGGTTGGCCATGCACCAGTAATTGACCAACTGTTAGAAAAACGTAAGAAATATGGTTTTGATACGATTAGATGCGTTACAGCATATCAATTGCACTCTTTCCGAAAAATTATCATTTTTGGAAACCTTATTTTTTATGTTTTGATGACTAATTATTGGTATATGGTCAACCACTGCATTACCTTAATATAATTTTCAATATTGGAATCTTTCAATTTTTATTGTTATATTCGAGAAAAAAATCAAACTTATGACAGTATTCAAAGAGAACTTTCTATAATGGACGTCATATAAGCCGTATATAATGATGATGATCATAATGGAAACCCTCGATACAAGCGCTCGATTTTCTGAAAATATCGGAAAACTATCGTCCTTAGAGAGGATGTTATGTAAAAAACGTTATGGTATACATATTATAGATGAAAATGTATTTATTTTTTTTTAAATTCCACGTCAAATATTTGGTAGAGAAGCTCAGCCGGGAAAATTTATGTGGAAATGCCACAAGTTTTGCCGCTTATGTCGCAAGGTTGCCACCCGCACGTGAATTGACGCTAGTGGTAGTTAGTGCAAAGACGAGAAAAGTCAACCAACCGCAAGAGAGGCTTTCAAGCTGTGTCAGAAAATTGATATCCCTTGAAATGACTCAAGTATATATATTTATAATAATTATATGTGAATATATATTTATTTTTTTTTATTTTTATACCGTAGCATCCCAAAATTTAAAATAACGGTACACAAAAATATACTTTAATGACATTAGTAATGAATTTTATATCAATTTGTCACGTTGAAAAATCGTATGAATTTCATCAATCTCACGTTTCTGATTTATAGCTCATTGTCAATCGGTATTTTCAAGTTTCTAGAAATGTTTGTACCGTTTTCACATCCCCTATATAAATATAATCACGGGATTTGAACCGAGTCCGTCCTGCTTGATAAGTCAGTAACGACATAAAATTATTAAAAATTATTCTAATATGGTCTTCATGCGTATACAATTAACTTCTATAATATCATGCTTATTACCTACTGACTACTGGCTTTGCCTATAAGACGTCTTGTGACAATAACAAATGAACTGGTTTTATTATTCAAATTGAGTGCGGGTATCGAGCAGCTGATGTTACTGCCATTCCAATTTAGCCTGTATGTCCATTAAAATAACGACTATAATCACTATTTACATCATTCTCGAGCTCGAAAATCGCGAGCTCCAAATTTGGTCTTTATGGTCATTATAATAACGGCTATAATCTTATCTTATATTCTGGAAACATTTCGCAAAGGTATGGTTATAAAATATATTTGCATAGACATATTTAATTTTTGTTTTATTACATTTCGCAATGGCAGGGTTATAAAATAATTTTGCATAGATATATTTAATTATTATTTTATTACGTAATAATATGGTTATCAATTCACCGCCGACGTTATTAACATCGGGCCTATATACTAGTTTACAATATTTTTGGCGAAAGAAATGTTTTTAAAAAGGTTGAGAAAGGCTGCATTAAAGTTTTAACTAACGAACACAAATGTAGCACCCGTCACCGCAAACTTGTACTTATTATTTTCTGGATTGAACTGAAATTTTCAACGAATTCTGAACTCTGAATGAACGCTCGCTTGGAATTAAAACGTTCTGATGAATAATTAATTCACATTTCTCGTATTCATTGAAAATGTTGTAAGAAAGATTCATTTACAAACGGTTTTCATGATAGTGCTAATTTCGAAAAATTGTAAGCTTTTCATATATGCATTAGAATTTTGAGATAACATTCTAAATATACTTTGAGATTGTTGGATTGTAAATGTAAATAATTTTTTTCGTAGAGTCCTTTAACACTACCAATTGGATTTTTTTTAATTAAAAAAGTATAATATTTATGAAAAAATGCAATTTTTTGTGGAAAAAAAACTGACGTACGCTTAGAGTTTATTAAAAAAAATTCAGAATAGTTTCGTTATGCTGTGAAAATATTGGTAATAAAATAATTCATTTATGAAATATGGATTGGAAGAAAAATAAAGATTTTCAATGGAATTTTCTTTAACGTTTTCATAACGTCGTTCTCAGCACGAATTTCCTGTGAAATACTCAACTCGTAAATACGAATGCCGCAGAATCTAATTTTGAGATTTTCCAATGCGAAAATAGTACTGTAGAATACACTTTTCTGCTCACATCAAATACAAAATTTTATCACTGCGATAAGAATGCGCAATCCAAACTAATTTTAAACGACTTTGAAAAAACCTATGAGTCAAATAAATAAAAAAATATCAATGCAAATTAAAAAAAAATCAAAACACAAAGTTGACTTCGATTATGGCAAGCTTCGTTAGAAGTTTACAAGTATTTCACAAAAGTAAATCCCAAAAGTTTCACAATCTATAATAAATTATCTAATTTGAAGCTATTCATCTTACCCTCAAATTAATGTTTTATTGTGGTGAAAATATAATAATTATTTACGAAGCACCCAGGGGTGAATGTAATAACTGACAAAACCGGATTACTCATAAAAATATAATATGATTCAACAAAGTGAAATTTAATGTTTACGAAATTTATATTTCAACTAAAACGGTTCTTTTCATTTACGTGATATAAGGGTTTAATTTTTATGCAAAAAAGACAAAGCGCCGAAAATTAAAATTCGAAAACTCGTACAAACATCACATAAATATACGAATAGAACTCGAAATCCCTTATAATAAAACCACATATAAAAAAAAATACTGAAAACCTATAGATTTAAAGTGACTAAGCACTTGAAAAAAAAACCGGGAAGCCAATCTATTTTGTCCAATCGGACACACAGATATCGGCCTATTTATAGACTTCTAGCAGATTTTTTTCAAACGACTGGCGGCAAAATCGAATCACCGAGATCGTTGACCCCATCGCGAAGAATGGCCGCCATTAAATATTCGCACGACCTATGTTTGCGCGAAATTTAGCAATGGCTACCCAGATCAATCAGCGGACCTTCATCATCGTCTGGCACCGGATCCGATGAGATGGACAAGAGTCATTTGTTTAACGAAAGACCCAAATACCGATGTGCAAATGTGTTTCGGGTCGAAGGGTTTCCGTGGGGTATGTCAACGGAGTTTTGGTTCGTGTCGCTTTAGTTTAGAGCGAGGCGCCCACTGCGATTTGTAGTCGCGGCGATTGTTTAGTTGTGAAAATGGAACGGATTGTTTTGGGTTGAAGCGCGCCCATATACCATATGGGCGCACTTTAAACTAAAACAATCCGTTCAATTTTCGCGACTAAACGATCGCAATGGGCGCCTGGCCTTATGGGAAAGTTTGGAAAATTTTGGAAAAACTACGTTTTTTCAAGTGAAATATCCCACTTTGTTAGCTTATATCTGGTAGTGTGTGGCGTCATTTAGACCAGGCGCCCACTGCAATTTGTAGTCGCGACGATCGTTTAGTCGCGAAAATGGGACGCGTTTTAGGTTGAATTGCATCCATATTTTATATTTGCGCACTTCAACCTAAAACCCTAACCTAAACCTAACCAATGCCACCAATGTCAATGCAAAGTTCGCTACTATTATCATATGGCACGTCAACTGTCATATTTGACAGAAGATTTCAAATGTTGCACCTACACTCAGGCTAAGTACACACTTGCGATTTTGTCGCGCGCGATCGTTTAGTCGCAAAAATGAAACACATTTGAGTTGAAATACGCGCATATGTCATATGTGCTCACTTCAACCCAAAACAATGTGTTCCATTTTTGCGACTAAACGATCGCGCGCGACAAAATCGCAAGTGTGCGCCTAGCCTGAGTGTAGGTGCGAAATTTGAAATCTTCTGTCAAATATGACAGTTGACGTGCCTTATGATAATAGTAGCGAACCTTTTTCGTTGATTTCGCAAAATTTCCAAAAATTTGACGTTAAAATTTGCACCTATACACCACCGAATGTTGTTGAATTTCATAAACATATAATATATAAAGCAATTTGTTTATAAAAGTTTCGTATTAATGAAACATATTCGATATAAAAAATTTAGATTAAATCAGGATCGACTTTGGAAAAAAGTTATGTAGGTTATACTTTAGAATGCTCGAATAAAAAGGATCGTTAATAATTTATTACTGGCTAAATTGAAAGTCGTCGAAGTTTTCAATCAAGAAATACCAGCTACTTGGTAACTTATATAACCTGCATGGTCCGTTTGTATACAAATGTGTATTAACTAATATATTGATTATAAAGCCTTATGATTCGTGTTTAACAGTTAGTTGTTCATTCGAACTATTGAATTATGAAAATCATCTCATGCAGAAGCATTATT
The DNA here is from genome assembly GCA_028571205.2 of Hydropsyche betteni. Lineage (NCBI taxonomy): Eukaryota > Metazoa > Arthropoda > Insecta > Trichoptera > Hydropsychidae > Hydropsyche > Hydropsyche betteni. The sequence goes on along the minus strand of JAOXNN020000052.1, from coordinate 2,081,176 downwards.
TGATTGAAAGTTCTATGCTTGTCGATGCATGTATGTTTAATAATATAATATGCCATTAACAAACATTTTGTTCTAAATCGTGTAAAATAAATATAATTTCAAGCGAAATTAGTCAAAATTAAATTTTATGTTTGTAATAAAATATATTATTTCCACTATTTCCATTTTTTTATTTTAATACATAAAAACATTGTTTTTCTTCAGTTCATCAGTGGATAGACCAAAACGGAACAAACCAAAAAAAAAAACGAAAACGATGGGACATAGTCATCTATCTGTGTTTTTCCCCTGATACAATTTTCTTTAAATATATGTGTATCAGTTGCAAGTGGTGACTTCTAAAACAAAGTATGCTATTTAAGAAAATACAACTTTTTAATCTTTTTACTATTATAGTAATAAATTTTACATATTAATACTAATTTTTACTGTTCTGATTTTATTTTCAACATTAAAGTGAGAAAACCGTCGGAAAAATGAACTTCATCTATATAAAACTTGAATGTCACGAACCTTGTATATAAAAAATCGCATTGATATGGAAAATTGACTAATAAAAAATAATATACTCAATATGAAAACCTTGGGAAACGTGCCCATAATTATTCTCTAGCGAAGCGTTTAGGTAAATTATATAAATTAATTTCATATTCATTTCGAAAGCTGAAAAAATTAAAATTGTCTATACGCAGCCTTTATTTCTTATATAATAAAGTATTACTATAATCAAAATATAACGGTCAATATTAAACTATCACACGCAAATCTAAACAATGGTCAATTTCATATCAGATACACTCTGTATATTTCATCTATAAATACCGGACATAGAATCCCACAGAAAATCATTTATTCTGCACAAAGAACAACAATAATTTTTCTTTATCCTCCAAATGAAAAACACAACAGAAAAACTATTACGATAAACTGCTATAGAAAAACGGTTACGACTTTTCCTTTCACTTGTAATAAGACTACAATAATGGTTCACGTACCGCACTCATTTTTCTACCGAAAGGATCTGTTGTTTTGGAATCCCTTACACGCGTTCACCAAAATGTTAACAATGCGCTTTACACCCAATAAACTTTCAGGTGACGTTGGAAAAACAAGACAATCAGGAAAATTTGGCAAAGAAAAGTGTTATACGCTGAAAACTGTCATTAATCATGGAGACGTTTCGCAAAAAAAAAAGATCTAAGGTGTTTTTACTATCGGAACAATAATATATTATACCGTGATATATAGGGACAGATAAAATCAAATAATTGAACCTTTTTTATATGAAAATTCAGCTATGTAAACAACATAAATAATGATACGTTAAATGTGGATTGTGTGACTTGAATATGAGAAAATTTTTCTTGAGAAAATTCTTATTTTATTCATGAAATTTATTCACGTATACATGAAAAATTTTCTCGAGCATCTTCTCCAAAAAATTTAAAACAAAAACCAACAATCACATTCGATAACAGACAACACCAAGAATCGATTCCGAATTCGGACATCAGACCAATCAAAGTGCACATTCTCGACCAACCGGTCCCTTTCAGCGAGGCGATGCACTTTCAAAAGTTCAAAATATGTTTCAGACATTTGGCAGTTGACGTTTTCGATATTAATCTCGCGTCGTTCTTCAGAAATGCTCCGTTTCGACCAAGGTGGCGTCAGAAGTCGGTCAAATAAATAGGACTGAGATAGATTTAATTAGTCCTTCGAAACAATGGAGTCTGCGATGGCATGAAAATTAATCGACGGTAATTTATAGATGTTGCGACACGTTTTCAAAATTTATTTCGTTATAATAATCGAACAAGGGCATGTGTCACGTGCGCTCGTAATATTGTTGGAATGAATTCTACATAAATCAGATTTTCGAGAGTTGTTAATACGGTTAATTTCAATATAATGCAATTTCATTTGATTTCTTATTATTTAATACTGAATGAATGTTTCTCAAATCTTTTTTCATTCTTATCAATCTTAAACAACTCTCATTCAGCATATACTTAATCACGATACTATCTACTTCCCACATTTCAATCTTTTTACTCGACCCACTCGTGTCCAACATTCTATTCATACATCTTACTTGCATATTCCGTTTTTTCACCTCGAAGAATTTTCCCGCGAGAAGATTAAATTTAATAAACAAACTTCTGACATTTTCCCAGTCTTGAGTCAGCTTAATGCGTACTCCGACATTTTTAAACACACCCCAACACCGATATACAATATTAAACGGGCATCCACACCAAAAAACTCGCACTTCACAGACTGGAGAATCCTTAATTTTCGAAATTTTTCCACAGATTAAAAGCGAGTGCGCGATATTTTGAATCCGGCGCAGTCTCGAGAGTTTCTCCCGCCCAACTATTTTTATAATTCGTATAAATAAACGCGGGAGTCGTAACGTTCCGTCCTAATAATAAATTCCCTACGTTTGTAACTTTAACCGGCTCGTTGTTATTATAGGTCACGAGAAACGGCAGGAGTCGTCAAGTGCGTTTCGGTTTAATTAAAAAATAAAATCGGCGAATTCGTCCAAGGTCGTAACGTGAACCCTGACGTAAATTGCAGTGTATGAAAATTAATAGTGTCAGTGGAAAAAAATAATATTTGATGGAACGTTTCAGTATTTTTTTATTATTTCGTATTAAAAAGATTTTAGTTGTGATTTTACTACCACTGGCGTTTGAAATATGTAGGCCAGTTATAATTTTGTAACAAAAAGAAAATTTGATTTATAACAATATAAATCACTAGTATATAGGCCCGATGTTAATAACATCGGCTGTGAATGTAAAGTTTGAAGAAGTATATTGATAACACAATATAATGTCAATTTTTTTAATTAAAATAGAAAAAATAAAATAAAATAATCGTCAAAGGTTCCACGATTTTCAAACTATTCATCATCATCATCATCATTATCGTTCATTCGGATCTTTCATTTAAAAGTCGCGAGCGTCATCGAACAGACGAACACACAGAAATCAGCTATTATATATAGGGGATTTGTGCGAAAATTTAAGTTTTTCATAGATCACAGTGATGTCTATGCTTTAAAAAAGATACACAACCAAACTTAAGGCTTACCTGGAATCTGTCGATAAATGTCGTTAGTATCCTGTCTGAGTTTGTTAGCTGAGGCCTAGACCTCGCCTTGTACAAGAAAAAGTGATTAATCACCCTTATCTCTTGTTTTTTCCGTTGAGACCGTGAAAATGCCAAGAAACATTAGAGCTACTTTTTTTAATAGAAAATCTTGTTTACAAGTTTTTGCTGTACTTCAATCGTACGTAAGTATTTCAATTACGAAAGTATTTATATAATAACGCAAATGAGATTAAGTTTTGTCAAACGTACACGATTCTTAATGTGACAAGGCTACACACATAAGCTGCTAAATTGCAATAAACAAAGCAAAACAACACGAGGGTCGTAAATAAATACACAAATGGGTCTCCCTGATCTGTCGTAATAGAAAGAGACACGAGCGCAAACCAAACACAGTTATTTCTCAATTTATACGGACTCGTATCTTTGTACACTTGTGTGCAAACAAAATTAGCCATACATGGAACAAATGTTGTCACTCGTTATTTGCATTTCCTGAATATGAAATACGGTATTCATTTAATTATCAAAGAATTGTCAGACGCACTGGTTAACTTAAATTAAGTTGAGAATAAATTACCTTCTTGTTAAATCATTTAGCAAAGGATAATTTCTATATTTATATTTCAATTATCGCATAATGAAAATTTTTTGAATTTTCATTAGTACTGGAAAAGCCTTGTTCAGGAACAAATATTATATAGGCTACATATAATGATGAAATAATATTGCAACGATAGCAAAACCTCAAATTATATTGTACTACATGCTTAAAATATAAAAGTTTTTCATATTAAAGCACAGTTGACACTCATAATAATTTGAAAAAAAATTACAAATTTAGTAAAATTAATTTATTTTGTGTACTTTACAAATTTTTCTCAACTAACGACGGAGATACGTTCTTAAACTTCGATCGTAAGTCGAATCCATGTAAAAAAAATCAATCCATTTAATTTATATCAAATTCTCATTTTTAACCTGTTCCCTATCACGGTTAATATAATAGTAATATAAAAAATATTTTACTAAATTTATTTTTCAATAATTAAGAACACGTATATCCCAAAAAAAAAACTGGCAGATAATATAAAAATTCGAACGAATCCATATTTTTTTCTAAAATGCATTGACCATTAATAACGACAGCTTGTAATTTAGTAAATAATTTTTCAAAAATATATTTTTTTCAATTACCGGTTAATCAAACTTAAAAATAAAAACGGAAAAAAATACCGAACTGTTATTTGGATCATTTATCGGTAAACCAGTAAACTGATTTACCGATAATGACATCCCTTGAACCGTCGTAAGTCGAACTATTCAAGTCGAAAACTACATGTATAAGGAAAATGTGAAAAAATTTGAAGTACAGTAACGTCGAGATAATTTTGACGTTATAGGGGGGAACTTAAGGAAATCAATAAATGAAACATTTTTACGTGTTAATTGTTTGTTTCAAATACATTTGAAAAATATTTAAAAAAATTGAATTTAAATTCATTTGAAAAAAATGACGTTGTAGAGGGACCGCCGCAAATGTAATAGGGGGGCTTACTGTACATATGTACATCGTTTCGAGGACAAAATAAATTGATTCATTTTTCAAAAAACGTTAACTAAATCGAATATTTCTTCTAAATTTATAAAAAAAAACTCAAAACGCTCACAACCCATAAAAAAACACTATCCAAACAATTTGCTAAAATAGATTAATCGCAAATATCATTCATAAGCAACGCCATCTACATATGTCCAATATAATGTTTATGTAATGTAATGTAATGCGACAATATATTTCTTTTGAATAGACTCGATTATTCGACAGTGCACCGGTGTTTCATTTCTTCAGGAGTAATTTAACAGGTTATGGGCCCAGAACCCAGCTCCGTACCCAGCTCCGAATCCAGCCTCAGGATTGCTCCTCAGATAATAAAATTAGTGTTCTACCGCTATGGTTCTGCGATTCAATTGGATAAAATTTACTTAACCTCAAAAATTGTGCAACCTCATGGCCTCACAATTATCCATGGATACCATTGAGAAGCTGATTGGCAGGGAGGATGTTAAAATAGATTAATCGCAAATATCGTTTATATGTGCCATCTACATATATCCAAGATAATATTATTGTAATGTAATATAACAATATATTTTTTGAATAGTAAGGTGACCATTTTTTTCAAAGTAAAAACCAGTACATATTTTTAAAAAATTCATGGGGGGAGAGGGTAGGGATTGAATTTCCCTGAATCACTTGAATCACTTTTTTTAGCAATACGTTCATTATGGAGTTTTTGGAAATAGCGTTTCGGGGGGGCAGGGGAGGTAGACACGAAAATTTTGTTTTACCCTAGACGCTATATACTCTCGCTACGCCACTACATTCACATAGGTGAATCTGTACTGGTTTAATTTTACAACTAACCAGGACAGCACCCAAAAAACCAGTACTGTACTGGTAAAACCAGTACGAATGGTCACCTTATGAATAGACTCGATTATTCGATAGTCTTGTGCACCGGTGTTTCATTTCTTCAGGAGCAATTTAACACAATCCAAAGAAAAAGTCGAATCCAACCAAAACATCGGTACAAAACCAAAACGCTTATATCCAAGTCGACACGAATCGGCATCCCACTGCCAACAGGAGCCACCCTGGCTCCCAGATACATGAATGGAGCCGAGAGGAAGAGGCGCGGGAAAAGCGAGCCGGATTCGAATCGATAGCGGACGCGCACGCGCATCCCCAACTTTCAATGTCACCTCCAGACCAGGGGCCCATGCACGCCCGAAACTTTCAAGGTCGCCCTGGTCTCCGACTCCTCGCCTCCGCCGCGAGGAATTGCTGGAGAAAGCGCTCCCGCCGCGGGAGCTTCGAGGGGAAAGCTCGCGTGGGAGGTTCGATCTTGGGAACGGCGTGGGCGGCCGATGGTGTGGGCGGTTGTTGGGAATTGTTGGATGCACGTGTTATTTCTGGACGATGGTCGGTATGCTTTTTGGTCGACGGAGGTGGAAAATGGTTCGATGACGGATGCGTTTTGTGTTGGGAAATTTTCCGGAAGGGGTATGCTTAGGCTGAACGTGCGTCCCGTTTTCGTCATGGCTTGCGTTCGTGCCGTCGTTTTCGTAAAATTGTTTGATTTGTCCCGTTTTCCGGTTTATATATTACACTAGTACAGCGATGGCGAACGAGCAGCCCGCGGGTCACTGTGTGACCCGCGGGGTACTTGCGTGTGACCCGCGTGTGAAATTATTGAATTCGCTTGAATTTTTAGATATGATTGTCAAAAGCTTTCATTTAATATTCTTAGTTTTTTTTATAAAGCTCGGAAAAACGTCCGTAAACAATAATACAAAAAAACAGTATCAGTACAGATTTACCCATATATAAGTGAATGTGGTGGCCTAGCGAGAGTATATAGCGCCTAGGGTAAAACACATTTGACCCACTTGGGAAAAAGGTTTGCCATCCCTGCACTAGTATATAAACCCGATGTTTATAACATCGGCTGTGGATTTGTTAAGAAACGGAAAACGATAAAATGTGAAAACCCGATTGTGTGAACCCGAAATGTGTACCCGATTTGAATATTTAATTAATAAAATCAGGATAGTTCATTTGTTATTTGTTTGTGACATATAGGCAAAGCCAGAGGCAATAGGTAATAAGCGTTATATCATAGACGTTAACTGTATACGCATAAAGACCATAATAGAATATCGGATTCGCGAGCGTGATAAGCATCATATTGTTTTTTGCGGACCGTCCCGTTTTGGGTTCTGGGAAATACGGTCACCCTAGGTATACTGGGAGTTGAGTGTGCATATTTATTGCATGTTGGTTGTTTTGAGAGATATTTTAAAAGTATTTTTTCGAAATTGGATTCTTGTATGTTTAAGATGTTTTTTATTATAATGAAATTACTCGATTTTGTATGTCCTGTTTGAGTATTTATTTTTCAAGAAAATTTGGATTTTACTATTAAAAAAAATGGTTCATAAAGTGCCGAGGGGAAGATGAAAAACTCGTTAAGTTGAAAAATTTTATTTGCCCATATAAAAACGAGCTTTTTTAAATTAATTTTATTCTAGTTCAATTTGAATTTTAAAACACTTAATAAGCGCCTTCGAGGGGCATAAAATTACATATTAATCGCATTTAACACTTTCATTGTTTAATACGTTAACATTCATTTCACAAAACGTATTTTGAATAATACACACAATTCAATAAAAATTCAAACATTTGATTAAATGGAAAAAACCCATTTCGAAACATCTGAAATCTTTCCATCATCTTAACACATGTTTCAAATATATATATAAAAAAATAGAGTAGAAAATTTCTTCGGTCACATTTCAATATGGTTCAATGTAAAAACGGGTCGACCTGAAAATAAAGGGTCACGCGATATAAGAATGGGGAAAGCAATCAATTCCAATAGGATGAGAAAAACGGCAGATTTTCCTCGTGAAAATCCTTTATACGCCCACGCATGAGGGGAAAAACGTTTTGCGCGTAAATAAAATATGACTTGGATATTAATTAATTGCGTGCTCGAGTTATTTTTCAACACTTTTGTATCGGAAAAGTTTTGTTAGCTTTGTCGCGACTTAGCGCTGGGAAAAGCTATTTTCCGTAATCTGCTTTCGGGCCTGTCAAAATACGCTTATTAAATGACTTTCGGCGAAATTCTTTAATTAAAAATCGATCAGATATCGGAAAGTTGGTTTATGTTTAATTATGTCGGAAAGTCTTACTTGACATGCCGCGTACATGAATAAATAGTTCAAACTGTTGGCGTTTCGGAAATTTTCAACTTAGTAGATTACTATGTTAACTCGTGTTTGTAAACGCATACGATTTTGCTACTTATAATGTAATTTTAATGATTCATTCCATAAATTAGAGTAATTTGAAAATTTTCAAAATTACTGAAAAAAAATCAAATTAAAAAGTCGTTAAAATATAAAAGATTGGCACAATTGAAAATTCAAATTAAGGCCAATGCGTGAAAATTTAAAAATGCTCATTTTTCAGTTTCAGGAGGTGAACATTTTAAAAAAATTAAAATATAAACATCAATTGCATTCAACTTGCAAATCATACATAAATATAGTATTTTTCTTATTTTTACTATAATACGAGCCAAAATACAAAACTTATTTTACAAAATGTATACAAATCCGCATGAAGTTTAAAATATATTGCCAATGAATAAAGAGAAAACAAAGAGCGACGCGACAATGTAATTTTCTCAACAACTTTTGGAAAACGTCGATATTTTATTATGAATACATACACATACAATCACTATAAATTATTAAAAATCGAGATGCACAAGAATCCCCAAAGTATATTATACTATTCATCTTATGGAAATTGAGTTTTCAAAACATTTCGAAGGTCGTAAAAAACTTTCGAACAAAACGGTTAACTACTCCTGAAATAGACTATTCACGTTTCAGTTGAATTGTCAGCGATAATTTTTCGATCAATTCGTTCCGCACGAAGTGACTTGCGTTGTATGCATTTTTAATCGGACGTGACATTCGTCAAGGACATTTTTGACACTAAATCACAAATCGAGCCATCAAAACAACATTTCCTCACAAAACACAGACCCGTCCACATACGAACGAAAAGCTATTCCGACTAAAGCTGAGCAAACATCATCGAAAGCCTGAACTGAACTTGTCCCATATACGCGCGTACCAATTCAACTTCAACTGCATGGAAATTTCGACGGGAAAACGACAATCATAGTCCTTGGCCCATTTCACATAAGGACTCTGCGAAGTGGAGATTTTTCTTTTGGATTGCTTCCCACTAGGACTAGACCACGGATGGTCGTGTGCCCGATTCTCAGACGAACATGTAACTCGATGTATATAAGATGTAACCCACAAAAGTTTCATTACCTCCAAATATTGATTCGAAGGTTGTTAAACTAGAATTTAACGCTTCGAAACTACAATACGAATAAAAAGCGAGTATTCAATACAATTTCACCCTGTATTGCTTGTTGCTTCCAACGCCGATGAAAATTTCAGCTCGATCGATCGGCGATGCATTTTATATGTGGATATTATTGAACCATGCACTTTCCAGCACAATCGGATATAAACTGAACATATTTCGAAATTTAAAAAAAAAATTCAATATAATAAGATTAAATTATGAATTTTTCGGGATCACGTTTAAGCGTGTGCATGAATAATTCGAAAACGCAAACCAATTGACCGCACATACGTGATGGGCCTTGGGTTCGATTACGGTCAATTGATCTAGTCGCGGATCGGTTCTTCCATTGTCAACTTCGCATTATGACAATTACAAAAAGCTGTGGGCGAACTCGTCTCGCGAATTTCGACATGGCACGTCGAATTTCGCGCACAGGTGACGGATTTCGAAAACTCACCCGAAAAATCGATCATTGTGACGGTGCGTTAGGCCACTGCTTCTCAAAGTGGGTGGCGGATG
>JAOXNN020000052.1:2010556-2064887 GCA_028571205.2 Hydropsyche betteni | reverse complement strand
CCGAAGGGCCCACCCTGAGAGCCCGCAGGGCGATCTAGCGTTTCGAAAAGGCGAAGCCTTTTCGAATACGCTAGTTTATAATAAAATAGATTCATGGAAAAAACGTCGTTTTAGTGAAGTGAAACAATACAGCAATATTTTGCATGCCGAGTTGAACCTTTTTAAAAAGTCACTATTATTAGAAAATGCAATTATACAACTTCGTAAAAATTATTTTGAAGCCTCCATTTGCGATGATGAAATATATTGAAATAGTAAAAAAAAAAACACGGAACCTTCATGTGAAATTGATCGCATCTTATTACATCAGAATTTTTTTAACATTATATTTTTACTGATTGATTTTATTTCATTATAATTACAATTTTTAATGTGAATAAAAGAAACCAGAAAACATAGTAATCAAATTTTTTCGATTTATTTTGTGGTTCAAATATTTTGAGTTTTTTGATAAATCAAATTTATTAGTGACATCTAACAAGAAATAGTATATTCATTTAGTGTCTACCTTACCGACATTCATAGAATCGAATTCTCGCATTATCATCTTATTTACTTATCCCAATAGATTAATGTCGTCATAATTTCGCCTTGAAAATCCATTAAAATCTTACTTCACCAACAGTTGAGTCACAATTCAATGATTTGTTTATCAAAATATATCCAGTTATTCCCTATTGTATATTTTGAAAAACTCGATTATCATGCTAAAAACAAGCTTGTTTATCATTTTTTTTATGAAATAGTCATTAACCAAATTATTCATAGCAGATATGACATTCTTTTCTACATGATTCAAAGGTCATGTGATTATCGCTCATCAAACGTCACATACTTACATTGCACATTTCTTTGAATCGACTCATTTGCTGCAGTTGTCAAATTCAAATATTTTTTTGTTTCGAAAACTCTTTGTCCATTGATAACTGTTGAGTTTACAAGATATTCAATAATCGAATCAAAGCATATAACTTTTCTTTGTTCAATGGGGAGAAGAAAAAATATATTGAAAAACGCAAATAAAAGAAACCAGTATATTTACAAATTAATGTTACATATGTAAATATTAAACTAAGTTATAATATTTATGCTCTAAACAATGCAAGACTGGGAGCCATGCAGAAAATAAACATAAACCTAAATTTTTTTTATTGATTCATAATTGATTACACTTATAATGTGGATTACTTTTTTTTATATAAATAGAAATAAGAATATGCATTTTTAAATCAAATATTTTCGAAGAAATGATAAATTTCACTAAGCAATGAACAATAAGATAACAAATAGAAATTACTGAAAATTAGCAATAAAAGTGAGATTTTGCTATTAGAAAATGCTTTTAAATGTGTATAAATTCTGTATGAGCAGTTAGCAATCCAAATGCATATACATATTCTAATCTACCAATAAAATATACTAAAATATAAAAATCTATTCTATTAAAATCGATAATAGCTTTAATGATGAATGTATCAATTAATTTACACAAATATACTATAAATTCATACAAGCTTTTAAATATCGATGAGTATTTTACCCATCCCTTTTGAGGTTTCTATAAAATCTGTCACATCATTAAATTTTTATAATCAATTGAAAGACAATAGTAAACGGAGAAGAAAATTGGCATATTAATCTAAATAAAAAAAAAACAAATGGTCATCTTTGTCAATCAGTATCACATCAAATTTTGCAAGAAATATATACAATATGCTCGCATATATCACATTGAATAATTATGAAATACGCATCGGAGTCCCGTACATACAATGCAAATTACACATCAAATCGAAAATCACCTATGATCATATTGTACCTTTGTAATCCACAATCCAAACACAAAATCAGCTATAATAAACCATAATTCAGTCATAGTATGAACATATATTGTGAATGATACGCTTAATATTAGAGTGCAGAAATTCAATCACTAAAAAAAAGCCAGCAGATATAAATATGTGCACACGGCGAACACTATCAATTGCGTTCGATCGCGTGCACATAAACATATGAGCACGAGTATATGTTAAGCATTATACAAAATATACAAACCGCCGTTACCACACAATTAGGCTATCGATGATATAAATTACAGAGAAATTGTTAATTGATCTTCATAGTCTTAATAGTATCGTACAACTAACGTATCTCTTCAAATCTTTACAAAATTTGATGGTGAGCCACGCTTCAGAATGCGCACAGCACAGGTTTACTTTTACTAACCGTATCGGGATGGTTCTATAATAATCATAAGCGAACAATGTCTTCCTGCTCAACAGGTATTATGATAATATCGTGTACAATTGATTTAAAAGAAAAAAGAAATTAATATATATTTATTTAATATATAAAGAAATACAATCACTAAAAGTATATTATAAAATTAAAATTATTATCCGTCAAATGTGCAAATACAAAATTGTTGTAAATATGTATTAATAGTGAATCGCTCGATGCCGACAATACTCACAATCAGTATTTATCACAATTGGAACACTCGACGGCAAATAGTTAACATGTAAATTTCTGATAACGTGTCGTTGTAAAATTAGTATAGATCCGACGACTGAAGTTGAAAAGTTAAAGATCACAAGCCGCCGGTGACATCATACATAATCTCATAAGTGCAGTTATACAAAACTCGAGCGAAAATCAATACGCGAAAGATGCAAAAACCCGTACGTTCGATTGAGACATTTCAAGAACGCCCGAGCTCGTTTACAACACGATTTTGACACATCGGAAAGAGTCGGCGAGCCGCGCATCACTAGAAAAGATAAGTAGTAAAAACACCGTACACAAACAACAAGCAAACGCACATAACAAACTATTAATTTGCGTCGTTTGCATACGTGACAAATTCAACATTACATTAGTAAGTAATCAACGAATAAAGCTCATAATGCAAACAAAGGATCACGATCTGTAACAAAGAAAACCTCTCCGTCGGTACAAAAATTTGGGTGTCTACGTTATAAAAAAATAAATCTGCGAGCTCCGACGGCCCATTATCATAATACCGAAGAGAGTCTTTAGCACGAACAGTTGTCGTTGTCCCTGGCGCGTCCCGGCTCGTTCTGCCCCAGCTTGATCTGATCGGGGAACTCGTTGTATAGCTCGAGCTCGGTGTCTTGGGCCAAAGCGCTCCGGGCTATAGTCTCGAACGCCAGTTCCACATTCAAAGCTTCTTTGGCGCTCGTTTCAAAGTACGGTATACCGTTTTTGGCTTGACACCATTGTTGGGCGCGCTTCGAAGACACGGCCCGGTTCTCCAGATCGACTTTATTACCGAGGATTACGAAGGGGAAATTGTCGGGATCGCGGGGGGAGGCTTGGATGAGGAACTCGTCGCGCCACGACTCCAACGACTTGAAGGTAGATGGGGCGGAGACGTCGAACACGAGCACGCAGCAATCGGCCCCGCGGTAAAACGCAACCCCCAACGACTGGAAACGTTCCTGACCGGCGGTGTCCCAGATCTGAACGGTGACAGCCCTGTCATCGACGACGACTTCCTTCGTGGAGAAGTCCGCGCCTATCGTGGCCTTGTAGTGGTTGGAGAACTTGTTGCTGACGAACTGGTTGAGCAGGGAGGTCTTCCCGACGCCGCTGTCGCCCAGGATTATCACCTTGAGGAGCACCTTCTTGCGGGACGACGACATCGCGGCGCACGATTCGGACGACGACACGCTACCGACGCTCCAGCGAGGCCCTCTGACAACTGCGTCATCGTCATGGCCGTCGATTTCGGGCTCTTTGGCCGGTGTTGCCATGTCGGCGGTGCCGACAGCTGATCGAGGAATGGGTTTCGGATTGGATTCTTCGGTTTTTATGCGTTGTTTCGTGTTTATTTGATTGTTTGTATGGTTGATTTGTATATTTAAATTGATGCGGTGATGTTGCGTTGAAATTTGTGTTTGTGAATGTTGTTCTTTGATAAATGTTGACTGTTTTGAAAGTGGATTAAAGTGCATTTTTGTTTGATTTGAATATGTTTGTAGTTTCAATATTGTTTATTTAATATGTCGCAACACAAATGATAAAAATAAAGTTTCCCAAATTTTTGTTGATACAGAGGGTATTTTAATGTACCGACAATAGCACGCGTGACTCCAAATACTGAGATTTAACAATTCACGAAAAATTTCGGAATAGTATAATTAAAATTCAAATAAACTTAACCCTTTGCACTCTTAAGAATTTTCCATAGAGTTTCCTGCTACTCTATGGTTTTTTAAGCATTTTTTAAAATTATGAATTTTTCAATAATAAATAAAAATCAAATGAAAACTCTTTTAAAGTTATTTTTTAATAAATTTTATATTTTTTACATGCTTTAATTTTCAAAATTAATTAACGTATGGTACTTCTTAAACAATCTCCTGGATGCAAACTGACCGTTGATTTCAGACATATTTAGGGCATAGATGCAAAACAAACCTTTTTAAGAGTTGAAACAATTAATTTACATTAATTATATTATATCCAGAAAAAAAGCTAATAAATTTCGTGTTTCGATCGAACTGTATCCTGTCGGAATATGCAAGGTACATCACCTTGACGAATAGTGGATATATTTTTAATTTCACGTCGCATAGTGTTTATTTTTTTCATTATCACGGCAGATATGACGAAAATCGATTTCTGAAGGCTTAAATTATATTTTTAATCAAATTTTATAGATTATGGAGTTATTGTGCTCTTTAAAATTTCGAAAAAAATGTCGAGTGTGATTCGACACGGAGTGCAAAAGGTTAAATAAATTCTAAATTTCCGGAATAGTGTGATAAAAATTCAAACAAACTATTCGTCGAATCATTTTATCGTCACATGCCATATCGAAAAATGCATTGTGTGTTCTAATGTCGTCTGGGCAAATATCTGCTCACATTAAATAATAATACATTTTACAACAAATATCATTTTCAGTTTTCAAGTCGATCACCTAAACATTTACGATATCGATGCATTTCACTAAAGATGACTCACGAATTACAAACCGCCAACTGCATATCAATCGAATCACGATAAACTCGAAATCCGATCGTAAATTATCGCTATCTCGATTCGAAGAAACGGATTAAGAGTAAGCTGACCATACGTCCCGTTTTCGCTGGGACAGTCCCGTTTTCGTCGTGTCTTGCGTTCGTCGCGTCGTTTTCGTAAAATTGTTTGACTTGTCCCGTTTTTCCGGTTTATATATTTAGTTGTAGTTACTTTTCTGAATATACGATAAAATTTGGTAAAGATATTAATGAATAAATCGAAGAAAATAAATGAATTGATATTTTTATTGTGATATACAGTAATCCCCCCTATAACATTAAGATAGGTTCGACGTTATAGGGGGGAATTTAGGAAATCAATAAATTAAACCTTTTCATTTTTTTTATATGTTTTTACGAGTTAATTTTTTTTCTAATACATTTGAAAAAAAAATTAAAAAATTAGATTTTAAATGCATTTGAAAAAAATTACGTTATGGGGGGGGGGGTTATTGTAGTTTGATTGACTAAAAATAAGACGTTTGAAAAAAATTTCGTCTGCGGCGCTATTTTTGCCTTTATTTTATGAGCACAATTCCTTATTGTGGAAATATTGATGAATTAACCAAAGAACAAAAGTTCCGTTCGTTCAAATTAGGTAAATTGATTGTTTTAGTGATACAGTTTGATTGAGTAAAACATTTTCAAAAAAAATTATATAGGGTCATTATAGGGGGGGGGGACGTTATATGAGGGGATTACTGTAGTTTGACTGACTAACAATAAGACGTTTGAAAAAAATATTCGCCTCCGGCGCTATTTTTGCCCTTATTCTATGAGTACAATTGCTTATTGTAGAAATATTGATAAACAAACCGAAAAAAAAAGTCCTGTTGGTTCAAATTAAGTAATTTGATTATTTTGGTGGTACCTACAGTTTGATTGAGTAAAACATTTATAAAAAAAAAAATGATATAGGGGGGGGGCATTTTTTGCGCACTTGGGTTCTGGAAAATATGGTCACCCTAATTAAGAGCGACCGTCGACACCGACACAATTCACTTCGAAAGTCCCCTTCGCTCGCGAAAAAAAAAAACAAACCGACAGATTTTGGCGAAACGTGCAATGGGCGTGTATGGCGCGGTGTCGGCGCCGGCGTCGACTTGAAGTATAGCCAGTTTGCGGGGCGCTCGTCCGCCGCGAGTCGGGGGGCGCAGTCGCCGGTTTCATGGAGGCAGTCGCGGGGGCCGGGGGCGTGGCGCGCGCCCCCAGCGGGTGCCGCAGCGCCAGCAGGAGCAGCTCGCGCTGCAGCTCCGTGCAGGAGGCGGACGCCGAGCGCGAGAGGGGCGCAGGCTCCGGGGACCTGCTGCAGGTGAGGTCGGCGGGGGCGGAGCGCCGCGAGAGGAGGGCGCAGCGCGAGCCGAGGGACTCGCGCACGCCCCCCGCGCGCAAGGCTCGTCGCGTGCGCTTCTTCCGGAACGGGGATCGGTTCCATTGCGGGTGTGTCGTTCCTGTCCTCACTGAGAGATATAGGTGAGTTCTTCGGTGCGTTTCGCCGATGGCTTTTTGGCTGTTCGGAAAGTTTTAGGGGGCGTGGGTCGCGTATTATTCGTTCGACCTACTTTGCTTCTTGCCTTTTTTGAAGAAACTGTACACGTTTGTTCAATGGGGTCGTCTTTAGTTAGGGTGACCATATTTCTGAAGGCCCAAAACGAGACGGTCTGCAAAAAAAATGGCCCCCTCTATATGAAAAAAATGTGTTGCATGTTTAAAAGTTTTTCCTCGATATCGTCAAGGGAACATATAAATGTGCTAAAACCACATAAAACAAGTCAAAAAGGTGCTGCAGATGAAAATTTTTTTCCAAATGTTTTATTCAATCAAACTGAATCTCCAAAAACTATCCATTTACTTAATTTCTACCAACAGGACTTTTCTCAATAGTTAATTTATCAATATTTCTACAATGAGCAATTGTACTCGTAGAATAAAGGCAAAAATATTGCCGCAGACAAAATTTTTTTTCAAACGTCTTATTGTTAGTCAGTCAAACCATATCATAATAAAACTATCAATTTATTTATTTTCTTTGGTTTATTTTTTAATATTTTCACCAAATTTTTTCATATATTCAAAAAAGTAACTACAATTAAATATATAACCGGGACAAGTCAAACAATTTTACAAAAACGACAAATCAAACGCAAGACACGACGAAAACGGGACGTATGGTCAGCCTATCTTTAATTCAAAAAAACTTGGTGAATTTCATTATATGATAGGCTCGGCAGGGAGATAGTGCTAAGCGACATTTGTCACTTTTGGAGATATTGAGAAAAACAGTTTAGAAATGCATTTATATGCAAATAAAACTAGGAGTAACCTGACAGTACTATCATCTTTTGAGAGAATGAGGAATTATTTATTAATTTCTGTAATAAAAGTACTAATTTTTGTAGTAAATAACAGAAACTCAATTTTATAATTTTGGCGCTTAACACTATTTGCTGCCAAGCCTCTCATATGATATCCGTTTTTTTTGATACCGTCAAATATTCAACAAAAATTTTTGTCTCGCCCGATAAAGAAACTTTCAAAAAGTTTGGATACTCAAAGACATCTTTACACTAATGATACACAATAGTGGCCGTTTATCGACCATGTCACTTGCCTTAGGTTATCATTGGGAACTGACTCGTTTGACAAGAATGAACTGTTCAATTAAAATATCAAATTAAATTTGCAAGTATTTCAGTATGCGATTTGAAAAATATTTTAGTATTTTAGTAGAATCATTTTTGTTTCTCACGATTATTCATATTTTATAATATCCAGACATTGATTTGAACGAATTGTGAACTTTCAGGACTTTCGACAGTCTCACTGCTGATCTCACCCGGATTCTCGCCGACAACGTTACTCTCCCAAATGGCGTTCGAACCATTTTTTCTCTCGACGGCAAGAAGGTACTTATAATTAGTATATTATTCAAATGAAGTTATTTTAAAAATAGTTTTGAATGAAAATTTGCATTAATTCAAATTAGTGAAAGTTTTTCTTTTGGCCTGATTTGTAACTCTCTTTCTCTTGTGCATATGCGTAACTCGTATGCCTCATTGATTACACACTTCCAGTGTTTTTCAATCGTTTTTATCAATTTTCAGATTCTGAAACTCGAAGATCTCGAAGATGGGAAATCTTACGTTTGTTCGGGAAAAGGAGAAACATTCAAAAAATTAGACTATAATGCTCAAATATCTGCTAGACTAAATACACCCGACTCTAACAATTCCCTCAATGCATCTATAAAGAGCACGAACAATAGACTTTCTCGGTTATTTAACGAAACCGGATCACCTTACGGCGTGACTGGAAACGGAAACTCTCCGAAAATCATTAACAACGAAATATCTGCAGTTAGACCTCGAATTGTCACGATCATCAGAAACGGGATAAAACCGAGAAAAGTAATAATTTCATTACAACTCTTTTTACCGTATTTGAAAAATGATTTGAATTTTTCATGTATTTTTATAGATATTCCGATTGCTTTTGAATAAACGCAACAGTCCTACTTTTGAACACGTCTTGGGTGCGTTTACTGAATGTATCAAGCTCGATACGGGTTGTGTGAGAAGAGTTTTTACTCTCGGTGGTCGACCTGTTTTGCAACTTGAACACTTTTTTGGATCGGAAGAAGTATTTTTTGCATATGGGAATGAAAGGTATTACTTCAATTCAATTAATTAATTTTGGCTTATTTTTTCTTATTAATTGTTTTCCTCTGAACGTTTAGGTATAGCCAAGACGACTTTGAATTAGAAATTGAAGAAACTAAGACTATTCAGCAATATAAAAAACCGTTGACTGTGCGAAATGGCTCTAAGTAAGTTTCAATTTTCATTCCCAGTTGTAAAGTTTGAATATCAAATCAAATTGTTATTTTTTAGGAATGGTCCTAGACCGGAAATGTGGAAACCTGTTAAAACGGGTAAAGCAGCAGAAAATAAAGCAAAAGAAGCCAACGGAGATTCCTCTTTAGATATATTAACAAATAGTGATGCTAGCACGTTAATTTTACCAGAACCCTTACGGTCCAGATATTCCATTGGTAAATTCATCGGTGAGGCTTTTTTGTATTTTGTATTTGATAAAGTTAGTTAGTATTTTATCTAATATTTGAAATATTTATGAAAAGGTGATGGTAATTTTGCTGTTGTGAGGGTTTGTAAGGATAGAGATAGTGGCAAAGAGTATGCAATGAAAATTATAGACAAGGAAAAGTGTCGAGGAAAAGAACACTTTTTGGAGACTGAGGTGATTATTCTAAACTTAATATCAATAAAACATTTTTTGCATCATTGAAAATTTCTCTCTCTTTTTAAGGTAAAAATAATGCGTCAATTATGTCATCCGAGAATAGTTTCGTTAATTGCTGAACAAGATACACCTGACTGGTTGTATTTAGTTTTAGAACTTGTCAGAGGTATATAAATTTTTTTCTTCATTTTTTTTAACCTAAATTTGATTATTACTACAAATAAAACTTTCTGCAGGAGGTGATTTGTTCGATAGTATAGCAGCAGCGTATAAATTTAGTGAGAACAAAGCTCGTTTAATGATTCGACATTTAGCCTCTGCTATGGCTTATCTTCATTGTATGGGCATAGTGCATAGAGATATAAAACCAGAAAATCTATTAGTATGCTTATTATTCACATAATTTTTTCAATTATATCATTTACTTTTATATTCAATGCTTTTTCTTTTCCTTCAGGTTGAGGTTGAAGGTGATCAAGTTGTAGGACTGAAATTAGGTGACTTCGGTTTGGCATGTGAAGTTACTAGTCCTTTATACACAATTTGTGGCACACCCACTTACATAGCCCCTGAAATATTGTTAGAAGCTGGCTACGGATTTAAAGTATAAATTTGTACATTTAATAAACTTCGGTTTCATACAATGATTATTTGCTCAATTTTACGAAATTTCAGATTGATGTATGGGCAGCAGGTGTAATTTTATATATCCTATTATGTGGATTTCCTCCTTTCGTTGCTGCTGATGGTGATCAGGAAGCTCTTTTTAACGCTATTCTTAGTGGTAGATATGATTTTCCAAGTAAGCATTGGGCTGATGTCAGTCAAGGTGCTCGTGACCTCATTACGAACATGCTACAGTGGTCACCAATTTTACGATTTAGTGCCGAAGATGTTCTTGACGACCCATGGTTAGCTGGGGATTGTAGTGGGTATTTATTTATTTATTATTTACATGTACCGTATAAAAATATTAATTATTGGACATTTTTAAAGTTGGTTTATTCATTTCAGAGGGATCTATACTTTGAAAATCAGTCCGCCCATAATTGACAATGGACATACATAGCAAATTATATATTTTTATTAGATGAATTTATATGCATAGTATATAGTTATTGAATTTAGTGATATAAGTGTTGTGGGATACCAAATAATTGTAACTAGTGAAAAACTCAACACTAATATAATAGCATGGTGCATAAACTTAAAAGAGTTGAAAACACAGAAAACTCGTGATTTTATTGAAGATGAATTTGCATTTGATTATAAAATATCTGCTTTATACTTATTTTGTAAAATATTTATTTAAAAGAAAAACCATATAACCATTTCATAAATTTTATAACTATTTCATAAAAGTTTGTTCAGCTATAAATTTAAAACAGTGTGTATTTTATTAACATGTGGCGTACCTTTGTATATTTTTATAAAAAATTTCTAGTACTCAAAGAATTAATCTTCGTGTTATATTAAATACATATGATTTTAAAGAATATTTAATTAATTTATATTATTTTTTCATTATCATGGCTTCGTTCTTATTTAATGAATCTCTCATGTAATTAATTTTAAACAAAATGTCTATGTATCTGCAGCACATACTTTTTCTGGCTCGTGTATATTGAAATTATATAAGATTTCGTTTTGCATTTTGTATTCAAATGAATCAATTCTTAAGTTTAATACTTAATGTGATAATACTTTGTGTGATTGAAATATTTTAAATCAGTATTAATTTTTGTACTAATCCTATGGTGCACTTTTAAAATTTACTAAATTACCTTTTTATTTATGAGGTCGATTGAAATTGATTTGATTGTTGTGAATTGAATTTTTGTATAGAGATTTTGATGAATTTTTTTTTTAATTTCTCAACAACATAGGTGTAGTTTATATAAAATTAATTTCTTCCTATTAAAAAATATTTCTTTAACTTTTCGATAATTTTGGATGATATATAATATTTCAACAAATAAATTTATTTTGTTTATAATTATGCTACTTTTCTACCATTTATACATGTTCACATATCAATATATTGTACAAATATTTTGATTTTATCAAAATCCATTATCATATTTTAATATATAATATTATCATATATTATAATAGAATGCATATTATCATAATTTTTTTTATGTTTTAATTCAATGTGTTGTCTTTATTATGTTTATTGTATTTATTTTTATATGTAATGATAAAGACCAGTGATTTCACAGCGAATATGACCTAAAACTGTTATTTGCATAGAAAAAACATTTTATTTTTTCACTTATAATTATATCTTCAACAGTTTTGACCATATTAAATAGAAAGTTTGGGAAAATTGAAATTTGTATACGGCAAAAGAACTGTAAGTATAACATAGAATGATTTGTTATAACTTAAAAAAGAAAGTTATTTTAAATGTTTTTGTAAGCATAGTAATTTTCTGTTACACGTATTTTGTTAAAAGTATTCATATTATCTAACATAAATGTCGAATCAACAACACTGAAATATTCTACTTGGCAATAAACAAATATTTACCTTAATCTTATCCTTTTTATTTTTACTAATCATCAACTAGCAACATTAAGTATAATTTAATTTCAGTAGATAAAAATACTTAACTACACGAACACTGATGATAACCGATTGCATTATAAAAGTTGTGCCAAAATTGTCACTTCTGTGCCAAAATTATATCATTACCGCAATGAAATAACAAAATTCAAATAATGTATAAGACTACATGTTTTAATAATTTAAAATCATTTTCTTTACAACGGACATATCATTTTGTTGTATCGCTCCCATTTTTAAAATGAATTAAAAAATAAATTAAGTGAATTGAAAACTCTAAAATATTCTTCTATGTGAATTACAGCTTATGCAATAACGCTTTTATTTATGAATTTGAATAATGTCAATAAAATGTTAAATTTTTGCTCGAGCTTATATATTAGTATTAATCTAAATAATTTTACTTACATTGAACGAATAAAATATGTGTGTGATGAAAATCTTTTATAGAAACTGCTGTTGCCTGAAGTAAAATAAGAAATGGGTGCCACTCATACCTTCATAATTAAACGATACTTATATCAATTATATGACATGTCGCTAGTGTTTCATTAGGTATTTGTTGTCTAAAAATGTTTAGAAAATATGCTATTAACACTAGTATTGTGTCAAATGCATCGTATTCCAATTAACGTGCCTGCTAATTAGACTTACGATAAGACAAAAGATAAGATAAAACATTTATCCTGAATTTTCTTCTAATATGTTTCAAAATCTTAGTTAACTCTTACTTTTTTGTTTTGATTTTTTTTCAACTAAAATATATCTGCATTTCACAAGCACAGTTTAAAAATAATATTTTAACTATTAAATTTCAGTTACGCATTTAAGTATAATTATTATATTTTGTACATTAATAAACATACAAAGTACATTAATTCACATCAGGAAACACTGGTAGTTGCTTTTTTAGTTATATCTCAATATCCATGTAATGTTTGAAGGTTTTCAACCATAATTGAATCACTACTAGTTATTTATCTGCTTAAAAGCTTTAAATGTTGTTTATTTTTATAAAACGAAATAAATACTATTAGATTATTTTTGTAGTTATTTTTTGTATTTAACCCATTTCTCAGTTTGGTTTCCTTTATCCAAAGATTTTGATACTTTATTACATATGTAAATTTATGTATTACGTGCACTAAGGAGTTGAGTAGGTAAATAAAAAGTAAATCTTAAAGTTCTCTACAAAGGTTCATTATCAGCAAAAAAACAGTATAAATCAAAAATAGAAACATTTCTGCGTCTATACTTAATTTATTAATGAGATAATCTAAATTGAACGACGAAAAAAACAATTTTGCAAATGATGTTTGCAAAATTAGTAAGGTTGGCAACCATACATATACCAATTATTATGTTGCATATCCTTTTTAATGTTTACTTGACGTTTGAGTGAGAGTTGTCATGTGCGTTCAACTTTTAGGTTAGTTTAAATATTTATCTGTATTTCTATCGATATTTATTTTGATTGTTATATAGTTCTCTATGTGGTTTTTTAATGATATATCAATCGATTTGCTTTATTTTCAGATTAAATTAAACTTAAATTTAGTTGACCGCCATGGATTCTTCAACATCAGACAACGAAACAATTACTCTAGGAAAGTATATTATAATTCAACGCCAAAATTATACAAAACTTTTTAAATTCAATAGTCTTACATCATGTACCACGCTAGGCAAAGATCAAATAGAAATGGCAAATATCAGTAATTGTAAGTATTACACCAACTTCAAAATGATACCTAAAGGAAAAGGAAAACATAAAAGTTTCATGTTGGAAGTGGCTGATTCCGCTGTAACGGGCATCAAAGATGCTCTCAATGTGCGAGAATCTGGTAAAGATAACAGGGATATTGTAGATGATGGACGTTCACAGAAATTAACTACTGAAGAAATAATTTCTCTTAGAGAAAATACCAACAGTTCTACTGACATTCTAGAAAAATTAATTACCAACTCTACTACGTTTAATTCGAAAACAGAGTATTCTCAAGAAAAATATTTGAAAAAAAAAGAAAAGAAATACTTTGAATTTCTCACCATCAGAAAACCCACTATACGTTTAATCGCTGATATTATGTATCGCCAAGATTCCGCAAAGATTTTGGGTATTCGAAGTGACACACTTTCTCAAATATTATCATTTGCCAATGTGAGCAGTACAGGTAATCATTTACTATATGAATCTGGAACAAGTGGACTTATGCCTGCTGCTATTTTATGCTCAATTGGTTCCTCAACTGATAATTTCTTAATTCATGCCCACCCTGGAAACTCGGCTCAGAAACAAGCACTTTTAGGCATGAATTATCCTGATGAACAACTAAATCGATGCATATCAGTCAATATTTACTCAGTTCTAAGACATTATTATCAAGAAAAAAATAAAAACATTGAACTTTCTAAAGATATTGAAAACTCTAATGGTAAAAACTTATCTGATAGAAAACGCAAAATTGATGAAATTGAATCTGAAGATATTCCTTCTGAGAAAATCATCAAACTAAGTGAAGAAAGTAACCAAAATTCCATAATTAATGATGATTTATGCCACGAGTCAAAAAATACTGATAAAGAATATTGTCCTACTTGGATGCTTGAAAACGAAAAGGCATGCACTATTTTGAGGAAGAAAGTAGACTCTTTGATTATCACATGCAAGGAACATCCTATGAGTATATTCAAAGCATTATTGCCGTTTGTGAATAACTCTCGACCTTTCGTTTTATATTCCCAATTTCAAGAGCCACTGCAAGAATGTTATATTGATATGAGAAAAATGTCAAATGTTATAGGATTAAAGTTAACATCTTCGTGGATGAGGGGATATCAAGTATTTTTTTTTTTTATTGCATATTGGTATCGGCTCATGATCGAAGTTTGTAATTAACCTTCAACATTTTAATTTTAGGTATTAACAAACCGAACTCATCCCGATGTTATGATGGCAGGAAATAGTGGATTCTTATTAAGTGGATGGATTGTACAATCGTGATTTATAATTGTTATTTTTGAATTTTAATAAAACTTTGTATTTAATGAACACTTTATTTAAATTAAAATACAAATGTTAGTTTTATGCATAAAATAATATTAATATTAAAGAAAAAACATTTATTTAAAATACCAAAAAAAAAATTACATGCTAAATGAAGGCCAGAAAAAATTTTAATATAAAAATGAGTTACCTAACACTTTCGATGAATATAACATAACCACATACTTTGGCAATTTTTTGAGGAAAAAAACCAGATGGATTAATAAATAACATATGCCAAAGATCAAATAAATAACAAAACCTTAAAGACAATTTATATTCAGTACAATTAAGTAATAGTAAATTTAGACATTCCTTGACTTGTGACAGGTTCAATATGTTTAAATAAAAAAAAAAACTCATGAACCTTTCATATTATCGTTAGTCGAAAAAAAATTATTCAACTAATAATGTTATATAAAAATAGACCTTTTATATTTATTCCGAAACACACAATATAAGTGTTTGTATTTATTCTTCAAATCAATATAAATAAATTTTAACCCTAAATGCAAATTTGAAGAACACACAATTTCCAGATTTGAATTCATTGAATCAATATATAGTCAAATCAAAATATTTGAAAGTTTCCATTAAAAAAGGATATGAAATCATCAAAATCTGAAAAAAATAATGATCTTATTGCTTCTATGTAAACAAGAGTAGAGGTATTTGAAAATTAATAGATAACAATTGTATAAATAACATGATCCATAAGACAAAATTGTTTTGCTTGTATAAAGCACGGAGTATTTGTGACTTACAAATCAACACATTGTATAGTATAATAATATTAACAAATTTAAAAATATATGCATCTACAATCATCTACGTCTATTACAACATAATTATAATTACTGTAGGCTCTTCGTCATGATTATGCTCGGATTACTTATGCAAATGTATCCCTCGTTTAAAATTAATTTAAAAAGAATAAATAAAACGTTAAAACAACTATTTTAACAGGATAACAATGTGAATCAGTCAAGTAGAATATTGGTAATTTTTTTTACTTTCGGACATTTTATATACTAACTAGATATATGAAAAATATAAAGCTAAATTTCATTTAGATGGAATCATTTTCTTCCAATACTTTTCAATAGAAAAAAATAACAATTTCTCATGATAAATTAAAAATAATTTGCTAGTTTCGATTTAAGAGTTAAGATTTTACTTTTAACATAACTTCTAAATTATATATTATTCGGTTTAGGAGCGAGATTCCATAGTATTTTGATTCTAATTAAATTAAAAAATCAAATTCTACTGCATAACAAAAACAAAATTCTTTCTTATATTCAAATATTCTACTTAATTTCAATCTATTTATTACCTCATTGTGGATAACTATTAAAAAAAATATTACTAAAACATAAAACTTAACTATCATCCAAAAAATACAAAGGCATTTCCATTTTATATGTAGGTATTTCCATATATACAAATAGATAGTAAAAAAATTATATAAGTAATGCAAACTTTCTACTGAATGTTACATAATTTGTGCCTCTAAATGCTTTTAAGTTTTATAAAATATACGTCATAAACAGTCCACATAATTACATGATTTATTTTTAAGAATGTGCAGAGATTAAGCAATAGCTGCACAATTTTCAATAAGAGTTCAATTCTCAACATTTAAAAGCAATTACATGTTTGAAAAGGCAGATTAAAGTTTTATAATTCTCACAAAATATATGGTTTAAAGATATTATTGTCTTTCTCCAAAAACATAGAGTTGGAACTTGTTGGACATCATAAAAGAAACAGAATAATATGAATATATAATTCATATATTTATAATAATAAAAAAATATTTAACTATTTAAACAGAAAACTTGGTCAAATTTGATATTGTTTCAAAAATGCAGTTTCCGAAATGTATTTTTCACTAATTTTAGAGCCAAATAAGTGCACACAATATTATCACAAAAAACTTAATACCAAGTTAACAGATAATTTGATGTTGATGTTTTTTTTCTATATATACATACATATATGTTAAGTATTAAAAATTATAAGAAGCTTTATGCATATATAATTAAACTAAAGATCATAAGACTATCAGAGATATTCCAATATATATTTGTTGGAACTGTACTATTTGTGGTATGTTCTAAAAAAATATTGAATATTGAATATATTCTTTTTAGAATATTATACGCCAACAAATTTGTATAAATTAAACAATAATAAAAAACCATTTCTTGAAATTTATCACAGTTAGGAAAATAAATATTCTTTGAATATTGTTAGGTTCAGATTCACAACAATAAATCGGCATATACATATATACTGCAATGATTCAATAAAAGAGCGCAATCATTGAACAATATTTACTAATACTATGGGTTTCGATGATCACTGGAAAAATTTCAATATATATTAGTAAACTTAGCTTTTAAAAAAGCTAACCTTCTATTTAATTTGATTAGGTAATAAATCGTTTATGTAAATAATCATGCTTAAATAGAATATATATTGCAAATGAACAATTCAATTATAGACTTGACAAAATGATATTTTCGGTTCAAAGCTGTCCTTGAAAAGTTAACTTGCTATACATTTGTATTGAATGAAATATTTTTATCACAAAAGAAAAGTATTCAGATCATGAAAGCTAGATATTCTTGATACCAAATGTAAATTTTTAGTTTTCAATTTTATACACGTTTTATTTGTGTTCTTTCAATAATTTTAAATACTTGTTAGAGATTCATAGTTATAGAGTGAAAATCTTTTAATCAAACTCTCTGAGTGCAAAATTTTTAATTATTTCTGGAACTGTTGCGTCAAATCCAGCAATATCAAATATCCCTTCTTCCAAATTGTTGGTTGTAACAGCTTTATGAGTTGACAACGATATTGTGATAGCTCTGCAAAAACATATATATTTGAACAATTTTCCTATTTTTCAATTAAATATTTGTAAATTTATTATAATTACCTTGTTTCTGGCACATTCATGACTTCTCTATAATTTTTGAGAAAAGAGTAAAGATTTTTATCAGGATTTTTTTTAATCATGGAACTTTCTGCGATATGAGAAGTTGTGTCAACCACGTTTATAAATAAATCAACACATGTTTTGTTAGCAATTGCCCAATTAAATGGCTTTTGAAATCCAACTTTTCCGTGTTTGACATTCTGGAAAAAATAATTGACAATGTAACAACTATAGAAATACTGTTCTTGAAAAATAGCATTAAATTGTCTTTTCTTAAATTTAAATATTTTTTATAACTTTATCTATACCTTTAATACTACTTCAGCCTCTTCCATACTCATTATTTCTTTGGAATTTTTTGAATTTTTAAATAGCTTCACTATTGAAACCCCATCATTCGTATACACAGCAACATATGTGTGTTTCATTAATTTTGATACATACAAAGCAAGAAGTATTCCTGGAAATTAAAATTGAACTTGCATCATTCAGGCCACATATGAACAACAACAGTTCTTTGATTCACCAACAATACTTAATTATACTTATGTTATAGAAATTTTACGATTATCATTAAACTATTAAATATTATATAAAAAATGAACATACCTGCATGACCGGGAACTACGTTTCTACTATAATAGCATTTTGCTGCTTTTTGCTTTATATTTTTTACCTCGGCTTTCGGTTGATTTACTTCAGCATTCATATCATTGCCTTCACTATCACAATCTTGAGAATTGTCATTGGATTGAACATTTTTTGGTTGTATAGAACCTGCAAACACATATTTATAAGTATTTTCAATCTGAAACAACAACTTAAACTTTATCAAATATCATAATACTGACTATAAAACATGTGATCTTGCATATCAATAGTTATCATGCATGTTATATTTACAGCCTTTTCAACATTTTTTAAGCTGCGATCAACAAGACTTTTCAACGAAAGAGACAAATCGGGTGAAGGATTACATCTACCTAAAATTATCAAATTATATAATTCGAAATTTGCAATAAATATAAATTAATATTTTCTACTTACGATCACATGTCGATCGTAGCTTCTTATTTTTAGATATGTAACTTTTGCTGCAGTCGTTATTCGTGGTAGTGTTCTCTAATGCCTTGTTTTTGGGTCTTTTATTTCTAAGTAATTTATCTTTTATTCTCAAAAATCTAATGAAACGAAAAATAAATAAATATATATTCAGAAATACTTGAATGAGACACGTTGATTTAAGTGTTACCTTTGATTGTTCTTATAATTACAATAAGTTATATAGGCCAATATAGGTGGTGCTGTAATTCTAGAAACAGCTGTTATGAAATAAGCTGTCAACTGAGGACGGGATATTTTTTCAGTTTTCGAATGCAGATCTTCCAGCATGCCGGCGAGTTGTAAATATTCCATATTAAGGAGAATTTCAGAAGGGCTGATTCGCTCAATAAGAGCTTTCCAAACCTAAGTACATACAAACTTTTTTACTATGTTTATGAGGTTATAAATCCAATCATTAAACATCGAATGAATAATTTACATAAATTTTTTTAATTAATAAGTAAAATTCACCTCAGAATTATCTTTTTGACTGCGTAATAAATGAACAGGTAAAAGTGAAACCTTCAAATTATCAATTTTTGGAATTAAGTTACTCGCTTCAGTAAAATCGTGACATCTTTTCAACAGATCAGCATTCTTTATATTATTAATCACATTTTCTGGAACATCTTTTATTTCAGAAAGTCCATCGACTCCAAGCCATAAATATTTCAAAGTGAGGGATTGTTCTGGAAAATTTAATTTATCATTATTTCACTCATCGAATTGATATATATAATACAAATAACCAAAACCAAATCCGATCCAAAAAAGAATAAAATAATGAACCTATAGAATATGGCGATAGATGAGTCAAACAAATTATATCGTGATGTGTCCACCCGTGTCTATGTTTCATTAGCGCTATATCATTTGACAGGATATCAAAACTGCACTTTTTGTACCAGTTTTTGATACAATTTT
The DNA here is from genome assembly GCA_028571205.2 of Hydropsyche betteni. Lineage (NCBI taxonomy): Eukaryota > Metazoa > Arthropoda > Insecta > Trichoptera > Hydropsychidae > Hydropsyche > Hydropsyche betteni. The sequence goes on along the minus strand of JAOXNN020000052.1, from coordinate 2,044,987 downwards.
GCCATCGAGTACCCTTTTCTACAAATGAAATATTAAAATAATAGATTGAAATAGAATAAAACAAAATTTAGAATATACTAACTCAAGCCGAGCTGATCAGTGTATTTAACAAAAAGCATTAATTCTTCACTACTAGTCAAAATATTAGGCACAATTTGGTAAAAAAGTTCTCGAATCTCATAATCTTTATCTTCTTTCGATAATTTCTGAACTGTAGCAGCCAATGCAAATATGATATGTGAGGAAAATGAGCTATTTTTCTAAAACAAAAAAATATATATTATAGGATTGCTGATATTTGGATGTGAAACCAAAGTATTTTCTCTTTTACTTCATAATAATATATAATTTGAAGTCAAAATTATATAGAGGTTGACTAAAGAAATGAAAAATTCATAATATTATATTATCGAAGAGAAACCCACTGTTCCGTCTATTACATGCACTCCATTATATGACATCTTAGTTGGCACCAGCAAAATGAAGTAAAACGATGGGTCCCAAATTTATATTTATTGAAAACTTTACATTTAACTTTTAGCAATTGTGAAGGACTGCTTTCTTGGTGACATAATGAATGCTAGGTTATTTTAAGTCGGTATTATATTAAAAAAAAAATTGTTCAAGTACCTTAGCTTCTTCGAAAACTTTTACTGCTTGACATGCACTAACGAGATCTTTCACCACGCTAGTGAAAAAAGCATAGTTTTCAGCCCTGTCCAATTTATTACAACCTGCTACATATTTGGAAGATTCTTGACCAGTGTACAAGAATCTCTTGAAGGCTTTTTCGGGATTCGTCACAATCGCATCTGTTTCCATGATGGAAATTTATTGTAATACTTAAATGAGAAATAAAAAGAATTCAAAAAAATTATACAGATATTCAAGTTTGAACAGATATGATTGTACATATAAATTGACTGAATAATAACTACCTACAAATTATCTACGATATGAATTACAATGGAGTTAACCCTTTGTGGCCCAGTGTGCTGTGGCCAAACTGCTACTTCATTGTTTTTTTCCTAGTATCCCAGCAGTTCCGTTTCAACACCACTTCGGTTTTAGCGTTACCAGTGACATTTAGGGTTTGTTGGAAATTTTTATTATTTCGTTAACCCTTTGTGTCACAATGGAACCGCTGGAATGCTGGCAAAAATGTGGTGAAATGGTGGTTCCGCCACAGTACTACTGGGCCACAAAGGGTTGAAAAAATTAAATATTATTAGCAAAGCAAATGTTAATATGAAAATTTTTAAAACAATTTTTTTTAAATAAACAAATGTTATGGATTATGTTTCATTCAACAAATAAATAATTTCATTTTTTTGTATAGTTAACCTTTTCCAATACGTGTCGAGTATGACTCGACAACCATTTGTTTCCCGCAACTCCATGTCGAATCACACTCGACATTTTTTTTTCGAAATTTCAAAGAGCACCATACCTCCATACTCTATAAAATTTGATCAAGCATAAAATTGAAACCTTCAGAAATCGATTTTCATCATCTATGCCATGATATTGAAAAAATAAACACTATACGACGTAAAATAAAAAAAATTCCACTAATCGTCAAGGTGATGTACCTTGCATATTCCGACAGGATACAGTTTGATCGAAATACGAAATTTATTAACTTTTTTTCTAAATATATTTATGTAAATTAATTGTTTCAACTCTTAAAAAGGTTTTTTTGCATCTGTTTGATATCAACGGTCAGTTTGCATCCAAGAGATTGTTTAAAAAGTACTATACGTTAATTTATTTCAAAAACTTAAGTATATAAAAAATATAAAATTTAATAAAAAATAACTTTATACAGTTTTTCATTTGATTTTTATTTTTTACTGAAAAAATCATAATTCAAAAAATGCTTAAAAAAACACAGAGTTGCAGTAAACTCTTGGGAAAATTCTCAAGAGTGCAGAGGGTTAAAGAAAAAATATTAAAATTGTTTAAAATAAAAAATTGTTAAAAAAATGTCCTTTTCAGAAAAGAGAAATTTTTAAGACAACGATATCCATGCATCGATCATCTAATATTTGACCAAAATACAAGAAAATAACAAGAATAAATAAAAATATAATACAAAAATTTAACACACGAACGGTAAAAATTGCACTACATATAAAACTTCGTAGGTGCATACTGACAGACGATGACTAATCGAACACCACATATAGTCATGAAAAAAATGTAACGGAACCAAAACGCCGATTCGGTTCCAAGACTGCCGACAAATCACCGCAAAAAACAAACCTTTCTTTCGTCGTTTGACACAAATCATCAAACGTCAAGTATAACGTCAAGCGGCAGGAGACAAGGGCGCAGCCTCCCACCTCCCACTCTCGTTTGACAGCTCCTCCCCTTTTGGGATCTAAACGCTTTTCGAATCGTGCACTTCGTTACATTTGGCAAAAAACTAAATGGTCAGAATATTAATGATGTTTTGGTCAGATTTTAATCAAAAACTATCAGAATAAAATGATGAATTGTCAGAATAAAACAATAAACGGTCAGAATAGGTTAGGTTAGGTCAGGGTTCTTGATATTATTCTGACCATTTGATATAAATTCTGAAAAACCCAGTTAAAATTCAGGCCGTTCGATATTTATTCTGACCCTTTTGATTGAAACTCTTCCCAAAACACGATCAAAATTCTGAAAAACGTCAAATAAATTCTGATAAATGAGATAAAAATTCTGACCAAAATCGCATTGAAATTCTGACCATTTAAATAGTAGCAGTTTAATTTTGAGTAAAATGTATTTTCGATCGCCGCTCGAAAATTTCGTCACGGAATTCGAAGTCGGATGCCGGATTTTATCGCGGTCAGTAAGGAAGGATGTGGACGCTAGTGATTCATTGCGAATGTCGTGCGCAGATTAATTAGAATTCTAAACAATCGACTGAATATGATTTAATCGCGTTGAAATAAGGATATCACGAATTATTAAAAATGCCACGGAAATTGACGGAAACTAATTGAATGGATCATCATCATTAGAGCAGCCTATAGTTGTCCACTGCGGAACTAGGCCTTACCAGACAAATGCGGCAGTCTAAGATATACCTTACCGCGCTAGCCCAAGTCGTATTTCGGTAAGGGAGATGTACCATAAGAGCTAATCCGCCCATGTCAAAGGAGGAGGTTCTAAGACCAACGATATGCATGTCAATGCCACCAGCGGGACAGACGAGTTAAAGACAAACAGGCTGCGCCTTTGCTGAACACTTTGCAATCGCAATGACCACCAGACAAACGAAACGAGATCATTGGTCTTACATGGTTTAGGCCTCCGTAAAACACACGTCATAGGCCTTCACCATTACAAAGAGGAATTCTAATTTAAATTGATTAACATGCAATAACTTCTCATTAATTGAATGGATAAAATCACGACAATAAATAATAATAAGTTTGCTATTGAAAATGAATAAATTATTAACCGAGTTGTTAATATATCGAGAATGGTGTGTTTTGCGTAATTGTAGAAATGTTGATTTTTAAAATATTCGAAAACAATAGTGAATGGTCATGGTTGCGGTTGATGGCGGTTAGTCAGAAACGTCGGTTTGATTAGTTTGAAGCGCGGGACGTCGCGATGACGTTTAATTTTGGTTCGTCGAATTTTGGCGCGGCCAATAAACGTGAGTATTTCATGTATTTTAAAGTTACTTTTGTGCTAATTCATCGATCACTTAATCATTATTTGTTTTCCAATTTATTTATCTGACATTGCTGTCAAGGTGTAAACCCAACCTCAAATTTGTTTTGCGTTGCGTTTGTGTATGTATTTTACTTATTGAGAGGTATCGATTTTCAATTAAAAAACTATTTAGTATATTTACAATTTTATCATTTTATTTAAATTAAATTTTATCACAATTTCATTTCAATAAATAACTAATCTTCGCATATATCATTTTTATTTTACATAAGTATGATACGGTTGTTATAGATATAATTATACATAATCGAATAAATAGACTTAACAAATATTAGAGTTATTTTTCACCATACATTATTTGCTGTGGCATCTGAGCTTCTTGTTTCTCATCTGGTTCTGATTTGTTGAAAGTTTTTCCTATTGTTGTAACGCCAGTTATATCTTTAGAATTTCTGGTCTTTCGCAATTGGTATACTATCAACGCTACAATAGTTACCGCTACAAGTATGGCCAAAATTACAACGAGGATTATATATGGAGTATTCGGTGAACTTTTATCTTCTTCAGGAAAAAAATGTACTGAACCTTCACCTAAAACACAATATTTCGCAATGAACAAATGTAACTTTTTTTTCAATATAAGTTATATTATATAAATATATTACCGGTGAAGAAATCTGTTCCGAATTTATGGATTTCTGTTGTAACATCATTGAACATATTTGTTGTAGTCTCTTGCACAACTGTAGAGTCGACATATGGGTAGTCTGTTCCTTGATTTCCATAAAGCGCATTTTCAGCGCTGTTGACAGGACGTAAATAATCTCCAATATCGTTATTATCTTCGTCATTTATAGTTGCGAAAGTTGTCGTGATCGTTTTTGAAAAATCGTCCACTATTTCATGTACACTATTAACTATACGGTTTTGAGCAGAATATGTATCAAAATCATCTACCGATTGTTGACCCCCTTGATTAAGGGGCACATAAAATGAGTTGGGTGGTGCCATTGTTTTATTCTAAAATTAAAAAAATATAAAATTCGATTAATTATAAAATTGTCAATTTTTTTAATTTTTAGTATCACTTTGCACAGATCACTATGAATATAATAACTTTTCACTTTGGATTTTACTCACTTTTATGACTGAAAAAACACACTGTTATACTATGGTAGATGCAATCGCAATCGTGTTATGAAATTGAATGATGGTTTGAAGTAATATAAGGTTTTTATATAGTCGCAGACTTTATATGATTAATGACCACAAACATCCGTTTTTATGACAAATACCTATTTACTATTATCGTTTCCTTGGTTTTCGTGACGTTTGTTCATTCTTGATATAGTTTTAAAATCGTTTCCTCATAAAAAAAATTTATACGTAATCGATAATTTTTCAATTTTCAGTGTACATATATGATGATATCAATGTTTATTTTATTTGAGAGTATTTATCAAATAAAAATGATAAATGCATGGTTATTACACTAAAAAAAAAATATATTTTTTAGATTTCCTCCTTTTTGAAAGTATTTTCACTTTAAAAAAATATATATCCAATGCTAAATTTTATATTCTTTTTCATTTCTCCTAAACGTAAATGCGTAATTAATTTGCTTTTACTTTACGCTATTTTTTATTTGCCCTTGATATTTCAAATTCCCGTTTTTGTGGTTTGAACATCCTCTTGTGATTATTTCACATGTGACTCAGATTATTCCTAGAATTATTCTGTTTTATTTTCATTTTGTTGTGTAACTTTTCAGCTGCCTTTGGCTCTCCAGCTTTTTCATTTGGTTCACCTTCCACGTCAACTGCTCCCAATTCATTCGGAGGATTTGGGAGCGCACCTGCAACAACAAACACTGGTTTTGGAACATTTGGTTCAACTCCTGCAACTACTAATACAAACTTTGGCGCCTTTGGCACAACTCCAGCTACTACCAATACTGGATTTGGTGCTTTTGGTACCACTCCAGCTTCTACTACTGGTGCGAATCATTTAGTATATGAAAAAATAATATATTTAATATATGTTCCATTATTTTTTTTATATTTTGGTAGGATCAGCTCCATTTGGTGCATTTGGAACAACACAAACTACTTCTGCTGCTCCTGGATTTGGTAACTTTGGGGCTACTACTACTACCAGCTCTCTATTTCCATCATTCGGAGCCAATACAGGAAACACTGCTGGAGGTAATATGAATAAAATTGTTAATTTGCTTAAGAATAATTAATAAGATTGAATTTACTTACAGGATCTTTGTTCGGTGCTAATAACGCGCCTGGATTTGGAGGAACTGGTTCAGTTTTCGGAACTGGTACAACAGGATTTGGCGCTACGAACCCTGGTTTTGGCACTGGCACAACAGGTTTTGGTACTGGATCCGCTCCCGCATTCGGTGCTGGCAATACAGGATTTGGTGTGAATACGGGAGGGTTCGGCACAACGTTTAACAGTAATGTACCTTCATTTGGTGGCTCCACCGGACTAGGCACTAACTTTAGTGCTAAACCTTTGGGTGCAGGGACTACTGGGTTCGGTGGTTTTGGAACTAATTTAGGTGGAACATCTTTCGGACAATTACAACAACCCCAGGTAAACTAATATTAAGTATAATAAATATTTCTTTTATATATCTATACTATTATATTATATATAATTTTATTTTCGTTACACTTTCAGCCTCAAAATGTAAATCCCAATGAAGCTTTAATGAATGCTTTGTTTAATTGCAACATTTTTGGAGATGAAAGAGATCAGATTCTAGCTAAATATAATTTCCTCCAAGCAAAATGGGGCTTTGGTAAATAAAAATCTCACATATTTTCACGAATTACTGTGGCAGTTTTTGTTAATCGTTTATATTTTAGGTAAGGCTTATTATGCTAACAACCAACCACCTATTGAATTAACGGAACAAAATCCACTGTGTCGTTTTAAAGCTATAGGATATAACTGTTTTCTTACATCTTCTGACAAAGATGGTCTAGTTCAACTCATATTTAACAAATCAGAACAAGTCTTGAAGTACATTTTACATATGTTTTTCATTAACGATGTAACATATATATTGTGGTTTTTATGTATTTTTATTTAATTTTGAATTTTACAGAACTCAACAACAACAGTTACAAAATTCATTAGTGGCACTCTTAGGTAACAAGCCAACATTGACTGTTACGATTGATTCTATAAAACCTGTATCTGACTCGAAAACACGGGTATTATATTAATTTTTTTATTAAAGATTATCGCTTAAAGGTTTTAAAAATATTCTAATTATTGTGTGTTTTAGGTGATAATTTTTGTTATAGAAAAATCCATCACTGGTGGTACAGGATCTAGAATTCCCGCATCAGAATTAGCTCAATTTCTTAATGGTGTTGTTCAACGACAACAGTTAACATCATTGGGAGTCAACTCAGTTTCATCCCATGCTCGTCCAGAACCACGAGAACTCCAAGAATATTTAGAGACCCCACCTCCAGGTTCGATGACGTAAATAATATTATTGAAATGTATACAGTATTTGATAATATTGTCATATTATTTTTAGGAATCGATATCAGATTATGGAAACAAGCACAAGCAGATAATCCAGATCCTGAAAAATATTTCCCTACTCCAATGATAGGATTTTCAGAGGTATATGATAATTTTAATCTAATTTCACAAAAAATTGTCTATTAATAATCTTACAAATATTATCATTGAATAATTGTTCAAGGTAAAATGGAGAATGCGTAGTCAAGAAGAAGAAACTCAAATACATTCAGCATTTTTATCTAAAGCTGGCGATGAAATAAACGATTTAAAAGGCAAACTTGCTGCAGCTACTGCTACTTTGCAAGAACAACGAAGACGCTTCGTACATTTACATCATAGACTTCTTACTGTATGTCGATATATTTGATACTCTTTTTATATTTTCGAAAAATAACTAGCACATTAGTTTTACAACCACAGAGTGTTTAATTTTTTTTTTATTTTCAGGTTGTTGTTCGTCAAGAAAGCACACGATGTGCCGGTGCTGCTATAACACCAGAGGAAGAAGCACTTCGTAGTCGATTAGAAGCGCTTCACTCTCAATTATCAGCACCTACTCAATTTAATGTAAGATAATAAAATATTTTATCTTGTGAATTGTATTCAAAATAATTATTGATGAAATTTTTTATTACAGGGAAGACTTAGTGAATTATTATCTCAGATGAGAATGCAAAGATCACAGGGTCTGTTACAAAAATCTGAGCGTTATTCAATGGACCAAGGTATAATAATTTTCAATTTGTTATTTTAATGAGATTTGTACCTTTCTTTAATGATAAAATTGTTTCAAGGTTCACAAGATGATATCAAACAATTCTTAGCTATGCAGCACAAAGGTATGACACATTTGATAGACACCGTAAATACGGACATCTCACATCTAAAATTAATTCATGAAGGTATGAATAAAATTGTTCATGAAGCCGAATAGGAAATATCTGAGTATTTTATACTTGATTTTGGAAAATAAACTTGATATTTTTGATAATATGATATGAAATAAAAAAAATCATTTAAAATTATTTAATTGTTTTATTGTTTTTTGTCTGTTTTTCAGAACTATCTTTTATGTCGTATTTTTCTTAAAGAATTCATAATTAGTCTATGACTAGAGAGGTTTAGTACAGTTTTTAATTGCTCAGAAGTTTTACAATAAACTTTTTCGCACACTTAAATCTAAAGGAATATCTGATAATTTATTTTCTGGAAAATAACTTTTATCTTCAATCCTGATTTTTTTCTCCAAATTAAGTACACCGTTTTCATAAATTAAATCACTAAATGTGTTCTTATATAATTTCAAATTTAATGGTTCATCCAAATAAGGGCGATGTAATTGAGTTATGATAGATGTGCTATTATCTGATTGTACCGTTGGGTTTGAACAACTGATCATATCATGATCATAATTTTGATACCAATCTTCACTGACAGGAGCAATATTATGGGGGCCTGGTTCTCGACTTATTTTATTTAATGAGATCTCGTTATCAGTCATATTCATATCGTTTTCATATGGATATTTTCGTTTGCCGCACCTTATTATTTCTTCACTGGCTGCATATATATTTGGGTCTTTGTAAGAATTTGTGCAATGTTCTTCTTGATTTCTGGGCGTTTCTGTATTTTCCTCTATTGTTGGCACACGAATTTCATTATCTATGGATGATGTCACAATTGTATGCTTATATGTTTTTACGTGTTTTCTCAAACTTGACGGGTCTGTATATCTTTTGGGGCATCCTGGCACTTTGCAACTGTAGGGCTTATCAACAGAATGAGTTCTTGTATGCTTGAAACGATCGCTTGAGTTTGAATATGCTTTATTACAACCCTGAAAATTAAAAAATATATACATTAGTACAAATTAAAAAATTTCAATTATTAAAATTAATAAAAAAAAATATGCACCTCTACTGGACAAATATATGGTTTTTCTCCAGAGTGTGATCGAGTGTGTATTTTCAAATTTTCTGCTCTTGAAAACGACTTTTCGCATTGTTTACATTTATGTGGTTTTTCATTAGTATGTGTTCGTACGTGAACTAACATTTTATATCTAAAAAAGAAAAATACCATTATTTACACGTAATAACAAAAAATATATATCGATCAGGAAAATTATATTTACCTCGCATTGAACCCTTTGTCGCCACGTGAACACCCTTCCCATCCGCAATAAAAAAGTCCTCCATTTACATCCGAATGGAAGCTTGCCACATGGTCAGATAATAAATATAATGTATCGAATGTACATTCACAATTTTTCCATTTACATTTGAAAGGCAAATCTTTCTTCAATTCGGAAAATTCTTCATCTGAGCCGGTATTTGTTTGAATTTTAAATGATGCATAATAGTTTTTGTTATCGGATGATCCTTCGAACATGTGATAGTCGGACAGGTTGCTAGAATTTGTTGAATCATCGCTCTGCGAAGAATAAAAATCATTTGGTTAGAAAAATGTGTTTTATAGATTTTATGCACGTATTGATTTTTTTTTAATTTTTACCTGAGGAGAACTAGGGGGTAAACTATGGACATCTATTATTTCAGTCATCGCAGGATAGTAATGATGGAACCAGTCTTCACGTGCTGGGCTCCAATAAGCAGCGTTACAAGTCGATAAAGGTGTCGGGGAAAAAGTTGAAATCCCCATTCTTGGATTATGAAATATCAACATTTTAGTTAAAAATTTCACTTTCAGTTTAAAAAATCAGTATTTTTTGTGTCTACTATAAGAAAGTCTACACCGGAATGAAGACATTTGGCTGAAGCTGTAAGCTTTTATTTGCTCGTCAGTTTCGACTTTGATATGTATGATAAAACTCATCTTAGCCCCCCCACAATCACTAATATATTTTGTCTCATTCTCACATCGATTTTACAAACAAATCGCAATTTTAACATGAAGAAATCAAAACATCCAACAGACCACCGATCAAAAACACCCAAATAAAAGTCAAACGAAGAACTTCAGCAAGAGAAAAATCGAAAATTTCCACGAAAACCCAAAGAAAACCAATCAAAACAATATAGCTTTCCCTTTCTACAAAGATTACACTTAATGATTTTAGTTTCGAACCGCTTCAAATTCGAACGGACGCAAGCGTACCAACGCATTCGCGCCAAAACACCACTTGTACCAACCTACGAATACGATCCGTATTAGCTTGGACGGAGTGTGGCCGCTGTTATCAGTTGTCCACGCGGGATCCGACCGAATCCAGTTTCGCATTTTTGGGTTCAGCGGGGTCCACTGATAACGAGTTGCCGGCAACTGATACCATGACCCATAACTGGTAATGGCCGTATCTCGGCGCGTTAATCGTATTACATTTCGATGATCACGTGTTGCTTTCCGTACGCGTCCTTCGCGGTTCTTTTTGAATATACAGAAGTTAAAATTTGATTTTTTTAATTGTCATCAGCTTTGTTATCGTAATGTGCAATTTAATTTGTATTGTGTTATAGAATAACCAGTTTTTTTTCTCATAAAGTTATAAGAAAGAAAGAAATTTTTGTTGTTGTACTTATTAAAAATATCAAAACGTTTGCGTCAGTAAAAATTTATTCTAATAATTTACGTCATCTATAATACTATCGATAAATAGGATTCTAAGATTTTTTTATTAATATGCATTAAAAATGAATTTTTATATACTTATATAGATAGAAAAAAACTAGACAAATTTATATTCATCTGACATATTTGATCAATATGAAAATTTTCTCGCAAAGAAAATCGAGTTGGATATGCAGATAAAACTTGATATTTGATGTCAAAGTCGACACATACTTAAGGTTTTCATTTTTAGACTATTCAATTGTAGGTATCTAATATACTGGAAATTAATGATTTATACAATTTTCAATAGACAAATTGAAAACTCCGAACATTGATTAAATTAATTCAACATAATGCGACGCATATTTGTTTGCAATAAAATCGCTTCAGATAAGGTTCAAGCACTTCTCATTCTATTTTCAAAGCGAATTTTCAACAAACTGGTTATTTCCAGTGCGACATGTATTTCGCACTTATTTACTCTGATAACGTCATTATATTAAAGCCATTAAGTCGAAGGAAATTAGGCTATTATCTTTGAAAAAAAAACCAAGGAGATAACAGAATATCAAACTAAATATTTCTTCATTGAAATTTTATTAAATCATTGAATACAATTATCGATAATTCAGTTTTGTTTTGCTCAAGTTAAGCGACAAATTGTATTGTATTGTCATGTATTGACGATGTATTGACAATGTATGTATTGACGATGTCATGTATTGACGATGTATTGACAATGTATGTATTGACGATGTCATGTATTGACGATGTATTGACGAAATGCACTTTTTAATGAAGAAAATGGCCGAATTTTCATTGATACTATTGAAAAGATTTTGTTGTTTAACATATTAATAGATCGTTTATAATAACGGTAATAATATATAAATAGTGATATTTTACAATTATTGAAACGAATCAATAAACCGTACATTTTCTTCTCGTTATAATTCAAATGAAAAAAGAGCACATTGCGCAAACCCAAACAACCATGTTTTCGATCGTACAAATGCACGAGTAAACATGTTTTTGTTTATCATCTTACATAACACACTTACATATCTTCAACGATAAGGGCTCGACATTAATCGAACGGCCGTTTCGGAAAAACTGAAAAGTCTGAAAGCTGAAAACCACGCCCCGACATTCGTCCCTGTTTTCGTCAATTGCGAAAGAAGATTGTTTGTCGTGCACATTTCGATCTTTGCTCGGCTCGTATTATTTATTCTCATTGGCGATATCTATCTCGAAATATACTGGTTTGTTTGACGTCACGGTTTTTATTATTCTGTTAAAGTTTCGATAACGTTGACACTGTTCGCGGGTGGTAATAAGAACAAGGAGAGCTCGGATATTTTGGGTGTTATGTAAAAACTGATTGAAAAAAATGGTTTAAAGGTTATCGCCGATTCAGCTATGGCAACACGAAGCTTGTGGAATGTTCTTGAAATAATTTGAGTTGATTTGTCGAAACAATTTTTAATATATGTATATATGTGATGTTTTTTTTTTAAATCAATGGAAAGTTCCGTTATTGAATTATTAAATTTCCTTAATTATTGAGTCGTTTATCTCATCGAAAATATGGAAATACTTCCGATATTTACTATAATGAATTAAAAATTTAATAAGTAAGCATTTGTAAATAATATAATAAATCCAAACATAATTTCATTAAACTAATACATAAATTATAATTTATTCCTTTTCTGTTAAAAAAAAATACGCATTTATTGTGAATTAACTTAGTTAAAATAACAATATAATAAATTTCTTATAAATCAATATTTCTATTTTGAAAACATGTCTGCGAAGAACAATTTTTTTCACAAACACTAAAAGCCGTTTTTATGATATAGTACATATTCAATTTTATAAAGCTCCAGTATATTATATATATAATTTAGACAAAATATTATATTTCCATCGTTTAACAAACGATATGTAAATCATACCTACAATAGACGCATCCAAGCACAATTTTTCTAATGATGCGATTTTAATACAAGCTCAAAGCGGAAAATACCAAATATAGTAATGCAGTTTTAATGCGATGACCAATCGAATTTTGTCAACAATTCTAGTTTAACAATTAACTGAAAATTACGCATCGATTAATGGAAATTATGGATTGTGTACTGCAACGATGTTTTTTTTATTAAAATGAATAATCAAAAATTTCCTGAAATATTAAATTTTTAATGAAAATTATATAATACGTGTAGTCACTATTTGAATTTGTTAATTTCTTTGTTTTGATTTTTATCAAGCATATCTTATCTCGGTTTCGTGTTAAAAATTATGACGTACAAAAAATATTTGCATTAATAATATTCTCGATTTCAAAACCAACTTTTCAAAAAATATTTTCAAGGAAACGATCACATTGAAAAATTATGTATTTTTTCAATTTCCGATAACCTTTGCGCATCCTCAAATTTCTTCCCCGTTTCGCGCGAAACAATCACCCGGAAAAGACATCACTGTCATAAAAAAATCCCAATATCCGCCCAAGAAAGTACATCGGGAACTCCCGTCAGACAAGAATCGCAAACAAAGTCCATTGCGCACAATTCTTCGCAAAACCCTAAAATTTCCATGGAAAACCCATGCACCAGTCATCGTCCTCAACAATGCACAGGAAAAGTGGCGTCGTTGACGTCATCGAATCCAGTTTCTAGACAGAAAAGCGAATCTCGTTGTTTTCCAATATGGGTCGTCGGTTCATTTTAATCTCGCATAATATATAATAACACAACAATAAATAGATGGACGTACAATTGAGCCGGGTCGAGCCGGTTTCGGCCGGTTTCGTCCACCGGTTGGTATCTTCGTTATCAGCCCCCAGTAACAAAACTGGTGGTGCTTATCAGGTCGAGACGACAAACAAGACCAATGGTAGACGCTTTTCAAGCAAACAACAGTTGTTGGCTTATCAACTTCGAGTTGGTCTCCGGTTCTCGACGGGGGGTCTTTTGTGTGTGTCTACTTTATGTGTTTGCATTGTTTTGTTTTGTATCAAATTATTGATTGATTAATTTTGTCAGAATTTTAGTTTGAAATAGATCGAGTCATTGGCATTGGAAAATGTATGTGGATTTGATATGATAAAGATATGAATAATAGTTTGTAGAATGTTTTGCGTAATTGAATTGAATTATGAATCAGAATGACATATGATGCAATTTATTTTATAATAATACATAGTTTGTATTTTATTGTTCAAGGTTTCGAATCTGTGCATGATTTTATCAATAAATTGGATGTTTTTGTTTGATCGATGTATTATTTTTAAGAAAATTATTCGATGTACTGGTCTATTATTAATGTATGATGCGATTCGTGAATATAAAAAAAATAAAAACAGCGAAGATTATATTGAAAGCTGTCTTACCAAGTTTCTGATACATTAACCACCAATTATGTTTATCGCTTAAAATAATAAGGAACTTGGCATAATATTTAAAAAAATAAAGAAAAATCTCCTCATCAAATTGAGTTATTAACAATAAATGTCAACAAGACTGACTTGACACGATTGCTTCAATCAAGCAGTTTTAAATCGTGCATGAGTCACTATGTTTAAACGATTACAACTTGTTTTACTTTTAAAAAGGCGGTATAAATATTAATTTGCCTAATCATTTAACTCAGCCAGGATTAAATAAATAATTTATAATAATATCGCGGAGGTTTTATGGCGCGAACTGCCGTTTCAAGAGGTCTTCAACCTCGTTAGACCCCCGCAGCGGCAAAACTTAACAGGTGGTACAGGTTGAAAATTGAAGCAATAAATTTTAATGATAATTCCATTCATTCAATAACGAAAAACTATAGACATCTTCAGACAAACATTATAAATTGTCAATAAACAATTCATACGCAATCGCGCCTGATAAAAACAAACCACGCAATCAACATTACACAGTTAATTCTTTTAACAAATCAAACACACAAAAATTAAATAAAAAAATTACCATCACCATCGTTCATCCGCGATCGAAACGAATATCCGAAACCGCCGAATTCGAAGCGTCGAAATTGCGCCAAATTCGAAACTCGCGCGACAGCGGCCCAAACGCCGCGAAAAGCGGGCAGATGCACTCGCGACGCTGACAGCCCGCGGCCGAATGACTTTCGGATTCCCGCACGTTCGTGGGGGTCCGTTCGCATTTAGAAAAAATATATATTTAACACCCGACGAGCCACCAACCCGCCGGTTAACCCGTTGACGGCCACCTGCCGCGGCGCGGGCCGTGTTCAACTTCTGGCACTCTATCAAAAATCATCGGGCCGTTTCATCATCTCTCTCTTTGCGCGGTGCATTCTGCTCGCTTTTTTCCGTGGCATTTTACATTTTTAGATCATTTACCGGTGAATTATCTGTTGTTTGACGCGGCGGCGCAGCGAGGCTTGTTTACTTTGGTTGGGTTGTGTGTTTAAAATGATTTCGGTGCCGATTTTGTGAAAATGCATCTTTTGGATGTTATGTTGATTTTTTTTTATGTTTAAATATTTTTTTATAAAAATTAAGGATCGAGACTTCAATAATTTAATTTTTTCGAATGATTTACTTGAGAAAATTTAACGAGGGATGATTTTTACTATCCGATTCCTAAATACAGTAATCCCCCCTATAACGTCTACGGTATCCCTCCTATAACGTCATTTTTTTCAAATGTATTTGAAAAAAACAATAAACTCGTAAAAATATAAAAAAAAGAAAAATGAAAATATTACATTTATTGATAACCTAATTTCCCCCCTATAACGTCGAGCCTATCTCGATGTTATAGGGAGAATTAGTGTACTCTCTTTATAACGTGTTTTCAACGGTCATTAAAAATCTCTGTTCTGCAGAGGCCTTTATCCCGACTGTGAATATGATGGTGATGATGAAATAATTATAATTGTACTTTTGTAAACTATTTTTATTTGTAACAATTACTGCTAAGTTTTATAGAAAAAAAATGTCAACATTTCCTGTACAGGTGCAACCGTCGAACAAATAAAACTACGGGGGGTCTTATCTTCGAAAAGTGAAACGAATACCGACTTATTATGCAATACAACTGTTTTTGAAATCTTTTGTAATTCGAAATGTGTAAATAATTAAGAATTGCGATAGTAATAAACAAACATTATTTTCCAAATTGATCCTCTTTGAGGTGTTTTGTTTATTGATGACGAAACATACGATTGACGTTTGTGATAATGATTACAAACGAAAATCTAACAATAAAACCAGATTTTTATTATTATTATTGTTCTAAAATTAAACTTTTATATAGGGACTGGAAATTAAATTTTAGAGCATATTTGATAGCACAATAAAACAAAAACCTACGCAATTCAAACCTAATTTAAAAAAGAAGCCTCTCCACACATTCTCAATATTGTCTCGAATTAAATATTGAATTTAAATCAACAGCGCTATTAAACAATTCAAAAATGTTCCAGTTTCTGTCACCATATAGGTAGTCAAAAGGATCATATTAAAAAATATATTTGTACAAAATCTTAATTCTATGTATAGAGCACCGAATCAGAACCATTGTGATAATTACTCACAAGTACCATATTTTCCGACATTGCCTCATTAGGTCTTATTTTCGGGGTAGGGTATATTTACGGGATAAGATTGAAAAAGTTCTTGAAAATTAATTAAGTGAAAAAATTAAAATAAACACAATAATAATAATAAACATCACAATAATAATAATAATAAACATCAAATACAAGTAGTCCTCGATTTACGACGGTTTGCACTTACGACCGAAAAAAAAGAAATATATATTTTTTTAATTGAATGATAAACCTCAAGTGGATGTGAGAAATAAATACGGAGAAATGTAGAACCGTCAAAAAAATCATATTGAAAGAAGTGGCTGCTGCTTTTAATTTTATTAATCAAGGAATACAAAAATTCGATATGATGGATCCAAACGGCGAAAGATTTTCAAATGCAATTTATTTATTATTCATTATTGTGTAAATGAAACTACCGAAAAAATAAATAATTGTACAGATTCAACTTACGACCGCGGTTCAGAAACGTATCTCCGTCGTAAGTCGAGGACTACCAGTAAATACTAAAACCAATAACAGATACGACAACGAAACAAGAGCATCAAACTTATACAATACAATCGAAACGCACACGAAACATCCAATTCTTAAACAAAACAAAACAAAACAAACCAAATCATAATTACCGATTCCCAACAAGAACAATCTATCTCAGCATTGCAAAAGAAGCACCATACGCAAACCCTCAGCTTGTACTGAACTCTTACAGCGACGGAGCAGAACAGAGTGTCCCGACGATAACAGCGGCCAGCGAATAAAGGCGTAGGCAAAGGTGGCCGCGGTGGCAATGAAAAACGAATTTGTCGGGGTGAGGAAAAAAAGCGGTCAAACCGGTAGGTGATGGGGCCGTGACAAGGCGACCGCGGGGGGCGGACGCTCTGCTGGGGGCAACCGGCTCGGACTCGTGCGGTACATCCTTGCACAGAAATAATGCACTTGTCCTGTTGTTGTCGCGTTGTGTTATGATTGGGTTGGTCGATTGTTTGATGTGGTCGAATATAGTAGTTATTGGCAGTGGTGCAGTGCTAAAAAAAGTAGTGGTGTGCTATGAGGCCGTATACCATATGGGCACACTTTAACCTAAAACGATGCGTTCCATTTTCGCGACTAAACGATCGCCGCGATTACGAATCGCAGTGGACGCTTGGCCTAAGATAAAAGAAAAAATTGTGCAAATCATAATGTTCTACTAAACTGCAACAAAAAAGTTAATAAAACTGACGAGGGTTGACAATTTTCAAGTTCAAAATTTCGGATATAGTTCCTAAATACACGATGTTTTCGATTTTTTTCTCAAATTTCCGAATCTTGTGAAAATAAGGACCTGTACACACATGCGATTTTTAGTCGCGGCGATTGTTTGGTGACAATGGTGGATTGATGGATTCTCAGAAAAATTCCTAGATTTTAAAATCCGTTTATTGTTACCAAAGAATCGCACGCGACCAAATCGCAAGTGTGCGTCTAGCCTTAGTATCAAATTTGAGTGTAACGAATGAACGAGCTTTGACCGCTTCCTTCTCTGCTCGGCCAATTCGTGTGATACCCATTTATCCAATTTTTTTTGCCTTCCCTATTATATCCAAATGTCTTGAAATACTTGATTTTGAAGCTTTGAGGTCTACTACTAAATTCCGAACAGTTTTTTGAAATGTGAAATTTTTATACTGGAGCGGCGCTCCACCTTGAAATAAAGTGGTGGAGTGGCGCTCCTGTGCGTTCCTGCCCCACTACACCATTGGTTATTGGTTGTCGAAGTTAAGTGATGAATGATAGTGTCGGATCCTGCATTGTTGGATTGAGACTATTTGAGAATAGATTCTGTTAAGGGGAACAATTTTTTACGTTTCAGGCTCATTACTTAATCGTAGACAATTCTTGGTGTATTTAAAACTGAAACCATCTATTAGGTATCTATCATTAAATAGTGAGCATGTAATATAAGAAATTGCTTGTACTTTTGATATTTAAAAAGACTTTTCTTGCATCATTTTTTATATAATATTATAAAGATGACTGATTGATTTAATCCATTTCAGGTTTCACAATGAGATTTATTCAAGGGTTTTTTTTCATACATATTAGGAATCTTAAAAAATCGATTCAGATCGATCGAACAGATCTTGTTCAAAGTTTTGCGAAGAGGTTCTATGGCAATTATTCAGTATTCAGCACACTTCCATTTCATTAAAACAACTCCACGGTCCAACCAAATTATTAAAGTAATATTAAGAGTTACGTTTTCGAATCTAGTAGTAAACTAAGATTTTTTTAAGATGAATATAAGAATTGTGATCGTATGTAATAAAGAAATCGATAAATACACTTTTTTATTTATATTAATAAATTAGTAAATATGTCGATATATTTTTGAAACTTGACGTACTAACATGTGTATGTTAGCTTTGTGTGGGGTCTCTTAGCGCAAAGCCTTGAGACCACCAGACTCGGATGTAAGGAATAATGGATTATAAATTTAATTCGAAAATTCATAAAACTTTCCTTATAATTCGTTATTTGTTTTTACCTACTCGTATTTTTTCAAGAGGCTCGGAAAACAATTAAAAACTATGCGGGTGGGTTGACCATTTTGAACGTTGCGGGAGACCTGCTGGGATGACAAAAATATTGTAAAATTTGTGAAATTATTATTTTCGTTTTAGAAAATATACATACATATCTAGTGCGTAAAAATAAATTGGCCTAACTTGATCGTTTTCGAAATTGGTAAGTTTTTTGACAGTCAAATAATTTGTATATCTGCATCGATCGCTTTTAAAAATTTGAATATGAGAGTAAATCTTGAAATTTATTATTTCACATTTGAGTTCGATTCGTGAAATATATGTATAATTTATTAAGAATTCACAATTGGAAACGATGAGAGCAGTTTTGATTGTTATTTTATGTTAATAAATAAAATCTACGAAACGAGCACGCGATTGTTCTTCGAGATAATCTTTATTTATTTGGTAAAATAATAATATCGAAAGTGACTTATTCACGGTACACATCACATCGAGTGTACCGAACATTCAAATAACGTTTCTCAAGTTATTTCTATTTCAATTTAAAATTTAAAATGTAGGTTCCCAGATATTTACGCGAACGTCCACTAGCACAAATGACGCGTTTTAGGACAATCGGAGGACCAGATAATGATTAAATGATCTGATTTAGGGGCGCGGCCGTAAATAATGATAAGCGCCAAAATTATAAAATTGAGTTTCTTTTACTTAATACAGAAATTAATAAATAATTCTGCATTCTCTCAAAAGATTACAGTACAGTAACCTCCCCTCCCCCCCTATAACGGCGAGATAGGTTCGACGTTATAGATGGGGAATTTAGGGAAATCAGTAAATGAAACATTCTCATTTTTTTTTTCATTTCCACTGCAGGACAAGGTCTTCCCATAAAATATTGGGGGTCTAGGCTTATCCGAGAGCCAACGCTTATGATGCTTATTACGCTCGCAACTTCGATATTCTATTATGGTCTTTATGCTTATACATTTAACGTCTATAATATCATGCTGGTTACGTACTGCCTCTGGCTTTGCCTATATGTCACAAACAAATAACAAACGAACTATTTTGATTTTATCAATTAAATATTTAAATCAGGTGCACATTTCGGGTTCACACAACAGGTTTTCCGTTTCTTGACAAAACCAAAGTCGATGTTATTATCGTCGGACCTATTTACCTATTTGTGTGTGTGTGTGTGTGTCCCCGTCTGTCTGCTGTTCGATCGTTCGTTCAATGACGCTCGCAACTTTAAAAAGACGCGTCGATACAATTATTTTTTTTGCATCTATAAAATTATTTTTCATGCGTATATGGTCTTTATGCGTATACACTTAACATCTATAATATCATGCTTATGAAAGCGTCTCTATCGACTTATACAATACTTCGATTATTACGCAGTGAAAAAAATATTAGAATCCCCTATACATGTATTAAAATCACTGATGACAGATGCTTTTTTTTATATATCGTTCCAATTTAGCCCGTATGCAATTCAAATATAACGGCTATAATCGCTACACGAGAAAGGCTATAACGCGATCTCCGAATTTAGTCTTTATGGTCATTATAATAACGGCTACAATCTTATCGTCTATAATATGATGCTCATATTAATACCTACTAACTACTGGCTTTGCCTATATGTCACAAATAACAAATAAACTATTTTGATTTTATCAATTAAACATTCAAATCGGGCACGGGCATCGACTTAAAAACAAACACATACACATCCCGACATCATCAACATCGTACCTAAACACTAATTTCAAATAATCGCCCATCGCAACAATCGACAAAATAAAATCGCCACCGAAAACCGAACGCGCACATTGCCGCCCTGCCCCGCGGGCGTCTGGCCGCGAAACCGCTCGTTTAGTCGCGATCGGCGACGCGCGTGCGTTCCCGTGTTGGCGGGCGTGGGTCGCGGCGTGCGATCGCGCGGGACAACGCCGACGGGGCTCCTTCGCCTCCGAGCCTGCGCCCCCCGACCCTCGGGGGCCCCGCGACACTCCGCGAGCCGCCGGCCGCCGCCAGCGACGCCGGCCCGTCCCGGGCGACGCCCGCGCGCGACTTCCGACTGCCTGGGGGGGGCGCGATGGTGCCGCTCGGCGCCGGGGGCGGAGGCGCCGCGGCTCAGCCGCAGCCGCCGCAGCCGCCGCAGCAGCCGCAACACCCCAACAAGCCCACGCCGCAGGTTGATGTCCTCTTTCGCATCGTTTCCCGAGTCCTTTTAGCGCGTACGCACATGCCGTGCGTGGGACACGCTCGCCAACTTGAGCGCGTTTCCCGTGCGGCGAGACAAACGTCAAAAAAGCCTTCTCGAACTTGCAACTTTTTCAATCAATGAGATGTATCGCAATCGTCTCTTTACGTCTATTTTATACTTGTTTCATTTAATGTTAACATATATAAAATTTACTTTACTATGGTCATCATTTCGTCATATTATTTCTGGATACATCAGATTCTCTTTTTGCACGGATTCGAAATAACACGGTCCTGGAAAAAGAACCGATTATTTTTTTCACTTTAACACGGTTTAAAAAAAAAAACAACAGAAAACGGGCACGTTTATTTTCTAGTAGTGATATTGAATAACTTCATGTCAAATATATTTTTTAAATAAATGAAAAATTTCCGTTTTTTAATTGCATATCGCTTTTTGGAACCTATCTACCATTTTTATATGAACACATTATCTTTTTTGCACAGTAGTCTTTGAAACGTGTCCCCTTTGCAAAAAGAGAATTTAGACTATATAGATTTACTTTACTACATAATAATGGAAGATGGTCATCATTTCGTCATATTATTTCTAGATACTTCAATTATAACTTTACAAACGCCTTTCTAATTTGGGCATAGGAGACGTCTAAAAATAATTCAGTTTCTCGTTCGTTATTTTTTTTTTTTTTTGTTTTTCGGACTAGGGTTGCCAACATTTTTTTGGCGAAATACAGTTAGTTTTTGACTTACAACCGAAAAAAATTATGTGAATTTTTTAAATGAATTAGTTTTTAAAAATTGAATGATAAATCTCAAGCAGATGTGAGAAATAGATACAGAGGAATGTAGAATCATCAAAAAAAGTCGTATTGAAAGAAATGACTGATGCTTTTGATTTAATTAATCAAGGAATACAAAAATTTAAAATGATGGGTCCAAACAGTGAAAGATTTTCAAATGTTATTTATTTATTATCTCATTACTCATTATTGTATCAATAAAAATAAGTAAAACTTCCAAAAACAAAAAATCGTACAGATTCAATTTATGACCGAAGTTCAGGAACGTATCTCCGTCGCAAATCAAAGACTAGCTGTATAGTATTTTTTAAAATATGCTACCATTTTTGGCTTGTAGTTTTGTCCGCAAACTCCCTACAACCTTTTACCTTTGCAAAGATTTCATTTAATATTGTTATTTCATAGTAAAGGTCGTCCATTTCAATATTCAATTTAAGATGCATTTCATTTGTGCAAAATGAAAGATTTGTTTATTAGGTTTCGATGGTGAAAATATAGTATTTTTGCATACTATATATATTTCTTCAATAGTATACAGTACACAGACCTAAAATATAGTGCAATACTATATATTATAGTATAGTTGACAACCCTATTTCGGACACAAAGCTCGGCGTTACATCACGATTTCATCATACTTTTGTAACTTTCAGAAGCCCAATTACACGTTGAAGTTCACTCTCGCCGGACACACCAAAGCCGTGTCGTCCGTCAAGTTCAGCCCCAACGGAGAGTGGCTAGTCAGTTCATGTGAGTGTAAATATTTTGTTTGTTCGAACCGATTAGGGCAGCGATGCTTAAAAAGTTTGTTTTTCAGCCGCCGACAAGCTCATCAAAGTTTGGGGTGCTTACGATGGAAAATTTGAAAAAACTATTCCCGGTCACAAGATGGGAATCAGCGACGTTGCCTGGTCATCGGACAGTCGGCTCATAGTCAGTGCTAGCGATGACAAAACCTTGAAGGTTTGTATTTTCTAAGTTTTGTTTTTCTGTAGATTCGATTACAACAAGTTTGATTTTTTTTTGATATCAGGTTTGGGAATTGAGTTCTGCAAAATGTTTGAAAACATTAAAAGGACACAGCAACTATGTGTTCTGTTGTAATTTTAACCCTCAAAGTAATCTCATTGTTTCTGGAAGTTTTGACGAAAGTGTTAGAATATGGGACGTCCGGACTGGTAATTTTTATCTTCCTCACAATTACATAACGCTTTTACTCCTAAGCAAAGTTTGATATTCACTTTTAACTTTTTTCATATAGGAAAATGTTTAAAAACCCTGCCTGCACATTCTGACCCGGTTTCTGCAGTTCATTTTAATCGTGACGGTTCTCTAATTGTGTCTTCGAGTTACGATGGTTTATGGTTAGTGTGATTTTATAATTTTCATATTATTAAAATTTCATGTAATTTAATTTTGTACTTGACGACTTCCAGTCGTATTTGGGATACTGCTTCTGGTCAATGTTTAAAAACCCTCATAGACGACGACAATCCGCCCGTATCGTTTGTAAAATTCAGCCCTAACGGAAAATACATATTAGCCGCAACATTGGACAACACTCTAAAACTCTGGGATTACAGTCGTGGAAAATGCTTGAAAACGTATACCGGTCATAAAAACGAAAAATATTGTATATTCGCAAATTTCAGTGTCACCGGTGGCAAAGTAAGTCATTCGAATGAAGTCTCATATTATAGTTTATATATATAGTGAATCGTAATTTTAAATTAACGTTTCAGTGGATCGTTTCTGGCTCTGAAGATAACCTAGTGTACATATGGAATTTGCAATCGAAAGATGTTGTTCAGCGATTGTCTGGTCACACCGACACTGTACTCTGTACGGCGTGTCACCCGACGGAAAATATAATAGCTTCGGCCGCACTAGAAAACGACAAAACGATAAAACTATGGAAAAGTGACACTTAGATATAGTGTGCGCTTTTTGCGCTGGGACCTACAAAAATTACTAAAATCAAAACGATGCATAGTGATTTCATAAACTCACGAATTTCGGCTGTCTTCCCTCAGATTTGTTTCAAAGTTGTGCTATCGATTGCGTTTGATTGAAATGATGGTAATTGAACATGTAAATATAGTAGTGATTAATAATTTGACACTTGTATAGATTTTCCTCGCAATATATAGATGCATATTTTTTATGAGTGTCATATTTCTTTTGGTATGTATTTGACTTAAGTTTTGCCGACTTCACGTGTCATTTCGTTTGATATGTTTTTGTCTTTGGTTTTGCCGACTTCACATGTCATTTCAGTCTAGGTTTTGCTTATTAAATAACTGGTTAATAATCTTGTGAATGATTTTGAATTGCAATGTTTACCGCTAAATATTCTATTAAGTATCAATAATAGTTTGATTTAGTTCTAAAACTAAAACTTGGTATCAATTTTGATTTTGTTTGAATACTCACTTTTGAGTCTTCGTTAATTTTGTTTCTAAAATTAATGTGTTATAATTTGACAGAAGATGAAAATTTCTCTTTTCGGTGCTACGAATTATAAAAAAAAAATGTTGGTAATTTGAATGAACCCATCACTGAAACATGTTGAGTAGTTTCTGTATATTTAATAATTTGAATGAATTTTTGTTTCCAAAGTCGAGTAATTTTTTAAAATAATATTAACACCTTTAGAACACTTATTTAGTATGACAAAACTTGTATTTGTTATTGTTTTTTTAGGAATAATTTTGAATAAGATTATTTCCATACTTAATTGTGTTTTTCATGTTATTTGTTTAGAATCATAACACAAATTTTTTTTCATTCTTCGAAATGTATATGTAAACTTTTGTGGTCATGAGTATTTTGTATTTTATTTTTTGAGTATGATAAACTTTGTTTTTCATCAAAACTAATATGAGTTTGTGCAAGTGAGAAAAAACCACACGCATTTTGTAATTAGTTTAATTATCTATAAGTGTTTTTTTTAGATTTTTCTTACTTGTAAATAGACTAGTTTTTAAACTAAAATATAAAAAAGGCTTTTTTTAATTTTCGAGTTTTTACTTTGCAATTTAAACTACATCTAAATTTTTGTATTCCCACATAAATTAACTGAGAAAGCATTCGAGTCGATTTAAGTACTTACAAACTTTTTAATTAATGCATTTTTCCTTGATAATACATTTTTGTGAGACGGTTTTATGAGAAATAAAATGTTAAAAGGATAGAAATAAAAAGCTATTTTTTGTAAAAAATATTTTTTTATGTAGTTTTAAAGAAGCAATGAGCCGCCAAAGCGTAAGTGATGTAATAGTTTGTCATGGATACATTTTGTATGAATTGAACACGTTACATAAAAAATAAATAGAAACATCAATATGTACAAGTGATTTTTTTCAACACTTACAAAATCTTGTTTGTTTTGCACAAGAGCATTTTTCGTGTTATGAAACTGGACAGTCTATTTGAAAACTATTGAAAGGAAAAAGACAATGTGATAGATATTATTTAAAAATACAAATGAAATGTCAAATCGAAAATGTTTTCTGCGGTGAAATTTTTATACACAGCAATAATAATGTATTTGAGAAAGTATGCAAAATTGTTTTCATTTCATTTATATACAAATACGTGAACAATGAGATAATCAAGGTTTAAAAAAAGGCGTACGTAACATAAAATTTATACTTACACAAATACTATACAATTTTTGAAATTAAAAAAATTAACTAATCTTTCATTAATTTGCAAGGCACTTGACGTGAAAAGTCAAATTTTTCTTTTCTTATTAAAATCGAATTTTAGAAATAACTAATTTATTAATTATTTCAGAAAGCTCTATATTCAAGTATTATTTGGATTGATTTCATCCTAAAGATATTATTTTAGACATATGAGAACTAGCATTGTATGCAATCAAAAATAATATTTCCATAAACAGAAAGTGCACTTTATGATTCTCCAACATGTATAGTTATTGTTGGACGGATAGGTCAGAAGTTTGTATATCACAGATCTATGATGAAAAGACAAACGTGTCGATAACACGTTGAAATATTTTTATAGAAAATCGTCTTAAGAAGCTCAACTTACGAAGCTTTAGAATATTTGAAATCTTGAAAAAATATGATTAAAAAACGCAAAAGGTTTGTATATCGATTTACACATTTCTATTATATATACAATTCGTTTGATGTGTTCAATAAGTAGCTGCCTTTTAAAATAATTTTTCAACTAAATTATAATAATAATTAAGCTATCAAAAATTTAAATACACTTAAAACCTAAGTATGTACTTGTGTGTAAAAATATGTTGGATGTGCAAAATATTTGCACTGTACAATTGATCTACACACAATATGTGTCAAAATTATTTGATAATAGACAAATATAAGATTCAGTTACCAGGAATTTTCAAACAATCGTTGAAAATTATTTTAAAGTTATATATATGAGAAATTTATAAATCATCAAAATTTACTAGTTATAATACGCAAAGTTGTCCATAATATGTTTGAAATACTTAATATTATGTTATCACAAATCAATCTGTAAAATTATTGAAACAAAAAAAAAATACTTCAGCTCATTTAAGTGGAAAATAAACATATGATTTAGATTGTTTAAATAAATTGTTAATGATAAATTACAAATATAAGCATTATTTTATAATACTTTTCAACATATTACTAAAACAAATACACTTTGTATACACAAAAAAATCCCATTTAGCATTTTCTTTTGATTTCAAAAGTCGAAGAACATTTATTTACATTTAAAAGAAAAAATTAATAGTTTGACAGTAGTAATAATAAAAACTGTCCCACAAAATTTTACGAAATCCCAATTATAAAAATAATCTGAATATACTTTTATTGCTTCTATAATGAAAAATATTTTTATAATGGAGATCTTAATATGAGATTCCTAATTACATCTACAATTAATTGGTTTTATATTCTTGTACTAAAAATTAAAAAAATGTTAGGAGTTAATGAAAAATGTGTCAATACATTAAATTTTCAATTAACTGCATTTGAAATAATTTAACTAATTGTAAGTCTAGGTTATGTACTAGGCAAAATAAAGATTTTTCAATATCTGAACTAGTTCAATAAAAATGCAAGAATATTATTTTATGATTTGTCATTCATTCTTGGCAAATTAAATTGTCATTTAATAAATTACCTCTTTGTTTAAAAAATTGAGACATTTTTAAATAGTGAGTGCAATATAGTAAAATTGATATTCGGTGTCACGGATAATTGCCCCTTTTGTTGTATTTAATAATCTTTCTTTTCTAATTTCTGTATAACTTTTTTAATGGCATCTTCTAAGTTATCGTAAACAGGTACACCTTCTCTTTTAGCTAAATCTTTTAAATACATTCTCCCCCTGTTGTAATCTTTGATAGCCTGTTCTGTTAGCTGAAATTTCACAGAAACATTAATTAATTAAAAATCACATCTGGTTTTTCATACAATTTTTGTGATGAACTTACGCCTTCCGTATGTTGGAGAAGCTGCACACATAAAACAACAGAACGTGGTCGCAAACCAATACAGTGAGCTGCCAGAACCATTGGAGATAAACAACGTGTATCACTGGTCACACCGAAAAACAAAACACGACTGCTCCACAATTGTCTTTCATCGAACATACCTATTATTAAATAATATTGTTAGAATGTCTAAAAAATCTATTGCAATAAAAAAATCAAACAAAATAATAAATACCTCTAAAAGGAGCCGGTGATGTACTCTCAGATATTTTGTAAAAATCTGATGCACTCAATCTGTTGCTACTGCTAGTTTGCAGTGGATATCCATTGCTGGATATGTCCTTTCTTCTTAATTCAATATCATCATCATCATCTGCGTTCTGTATTTTAACAGGAGATTCATCTCTTGAGGCAATCTTAGGTTTTTTTTCAGGATGATCTCCAGAAATCGGTAATCTTTCATGTTTAGGATAAACTCGATTACCCTCTTGTCTAACATTATCCAGATCTTGGTTTGAAGATCTATTTAGAATTGACCTATATTTACTTGAGCTTATACTATGAGATGCATGTTTGTCTGTCATGCTTTGACTTGTAAAATTCATACTCTCATCTTCTTTAACATCGGATAAAGAATCACTCCTTGCTACATTACGGTTTAATTTGTGGTTTGATGGTGAAGAATTATTGCTGTCATTGTGATTATCACCGTTATTATGTTTACGCAATGAAACTCCATCAAAACTAAATATAGATCCGCTTGCAGGAGTATATGGAGGAGCAGAAAACATTCTGTTATAATCGTTCATTGCTGGTTTATAATATGAAAGATTGCGCTTTTTGAGAATAGGGACTACAACGTCGTCTCTCCAATTGGCCTAAGAAAAAAGTGTACGGTATTAATAATATGTTAGTAGTTTTTATATTTGTGAAATTTATGAGACAACTTACTGTTGATGCTCCCCCAAGATAAACATCGCGGACAGCAACTTCATCACGCACTGATTCTGCTAATCCATCCAATCGGCGGCTAGATTGAGGAGTCAGGACAGGTGATGTTGTATTGGAATCAAGCGATGGCTGATTATAATTATAAATAAAATAAATATTTCTACTGGATTCAAAAAAACCATAAGTTACATTTGAACGGAAAATAACCTGAGGTATGATAACACTGAGCTTTCTAGTTGCATTAGATTTCCCATTCCCATTTACTGTATTATTTGAAATATTTTCATCGGGTTTTGGAATTTCTTCAGTTTGTGACTCAGTATCCATAGGTTCTCTGTATTTTGATTTGAAATTTGTTTCTTGTTCCTTTTTTCTTGAATATGTAACGGAGCTGCCTGATGGACTTTTACTAATATTAGGTCTTTGATTGTTGTACTGTGCATTATCAGATCTCAAAGAACTGGCATCTGAAAACAAATATTTGTTTATAAAAAAAAGTTGAAAAAAAGCTTTATAATGCGTATAACAAGCTTTTTTAATATATATTAAATAAAATAAATAATAAAATACGATAGTGTTAGTAGATGTAAGTGAAATACAAAATGTTACTAATCTCAAAAGAGGGCGATATCTGGTACTGGAATCTGACCATACTTTAGCAAAGATGAATATTTAAGAATAATTTTAAATCTTTCAAATAATACACACACAGATACACACAAATCGTGCTAAATTTATTCAACATAAACAACGATTGAAAAATTACATTGAATTCTGTAAAGTTTAACAATCAACAAATAATAAACGACTGCACACTTTGTACACAAAATATACTTCAATCGAAATTTCAGTACTTAAAATACAATCAAATTTGCAAATAATAATAAAAAAATCAGCGTGTCATTTCCACAATATATGTAATGAATGAAATATAATTTTTGTGTGCACAAAACATATAGAAGCATATTTGCAGATGCGAAAACATATTTTTATAGTGCAAAAGAAATATCAGTAAACATTGACCAAACAAATTATGATTGGTACCTATTCTCGACATGAAACCTAAGATGGCTGTTTGCACACAGTTAAACAGCTGACGCCATTTCCCCGTGGCTTCGCGCCATCTAAATGGTACACTGTTGCATTGAGGTGAAACTGTCACTGTAGACAGTACCTCTGCTTGTTCATTCGTTAAATGAAGTCTGCTACCATTTTGCACAGCACTTCCTTCTAATTGTTCTGTTAAAGAACAAGAACTTGAGAACGAGTTTACGTCCAAAGTACCAGACTCCAATTTCATTAATAATGTTATCTGTTTTTCTAAATCTCTTAAATTTGTGGGTGACATAGCTGTAAATTAAATACAACTATTTTAAGTTTGATATAATAATCAAAAGAAATGTTCTAAATCGAAAAAATATAAATATGTTCTGTGTGAAAAGTCAATCTTCATATTTATTCAAATTTATAATTGTATGAAGTTTCTCATACTAATAAATCAACTCAAATTTTGAAATGAAATTCAAAATGTATAAAATTGTATGCATCTAATATCCAACCAGGATTAGTTTATTTGGAAAGACATTACTGATAATTTAGGACATTACAAATATATGAAAATGACGCAATTTTATAGTTTTTTTTTTATAAATGTTAGTTAATTGTTAGTGGTAAAAATTAAAGAAATAAAAAAATAAAACTCACTAAATTCACCAGAACAGCTAGAATCGGCATTAATCTCTGCCATTATTGTACAAAAAGTTTCATAATCCACAACGTTACTTTTTGTTTCATTATTTGATGAATAAGTAAAATTATTATCAAGATTTGATGACGATTTAGAATAACAGAGAGAATCAGCGTTACTTTTAGTCGATCTATGTGCAGCAATTATATTTTCTAACGTTTCTATTGATACACTAACCCCACAAAAAGATTTAATAGCGTTAATAGTTTCACTTAATGTTAAGCTGCCTTTTTTCATTTCATCTGCTGCATCAAAAGCCCGTTTCAATTTCCTGTATCATAAATATAAATATTTTTCTATTATGTGATGATGAAATAAACAAAAAACAAACAAATTAGTAATTAAACAAAACTAACATAAGATGATTGGCTATAGCCGGAGCAGGTGGAGCGTTTCCTGGAAAAGCTGCCGATTTTTCTAAGCCACCACCCCGCAGAAGTAATTGTGTACATTGTAATGCTGCTTCCAGTTCATTAAAGACGGGCAATTCTCTTCTTTCAGCTACTTCTTGCAATATTGCTTGTCCGCGTGACAGGTCCAAATACTCTCTATAATTTAAATATAAAATGTTCATAAAAACAAAATTTCACACAAACAAGAAAGCAAAACATATATTAATACTGACTGGTCCGGTACGGGCTCTCCACCTATCTGTTGTCCACGACGGTATGGTTGCAATACTAGAATGAGATGGGACCGAGTTGAAGCGGCTAAATATGCCGCTTCTACGGCTGCAGCTGCAGCGCGAGTTTCTGCATCAAGAACGAAAAAGAGCACACGAGCCGTCTGCTTAGCTTTAAATTCTATATCAATTAACTCCGGTAACCACTCAGCAACTTGCTGCAAATACATAAAATCTTAGCAACATTTTATAATCAATATTTGAAAGAGAATCAAATAAACTTACAGGGTTATAATAGGTGATGCCCATCTTTTCAAGCATCGGAATAGCAACATCCGATCTCCACGTAGTCGGATTGCATGATCCTCCCAAAAACACTTCATATGGAGGTGGATCAGTCACAGATCCTGCATTATAACAATTGACATTAAAACTTATATTAAAAAAAACCATTGAAAAAACTAGACAGACCACTAACTTCTTTTCAAGCAACCCATATTAGTTAACAAATAAGAAGTGCAACAACACGAAATTGCAACATACGACTGATGAGGCAACTCTTAACAGATTGCGTTCACTTCACAGTTTCTAACACACACAACGTACAACTAGGAAACACGCACATGTTTCCGAAGGTTAAACATCGCTGTTTACTGTTTGGAAAACGACACAGCACATCCGTACACAATTCGAACATGAAACGACACAAGCCAACGCGGAAGGTCAGGTCCCCTCGAAGCCTGACGACGACTGCCTCAGAATCACTCGACGCACAACAGTTTTATATACGAGTTATAAACACCAGTCTCGTCATCGCGCGCCAAAACTCGAAGGTCTAATGATGTTCTTCCGATGCGTCGCCGCGAAAAATTGACTGACGTCTGCCAATTTTCCGTACGAATCACAAAACAGAGTACGCGGAAAGTTTCCTTTCGAGGAAAACCTCAACTGTGAGGGTTGTTGGAGCGGACGGTTGTCGAAGTGGCCGTTGGCTGTGAACAACTGAGCCGGACGGACGAATTAAAAATTTATATAGCCGCTTTTCGTGTCGAGGATACGGATAGTTGATCGGGCCGAGGATCGGATACGGTTCGGATTCGAAACGAGTTTTCCGCGGATGCAAATCGCGTTCGCAGAAACGCGTCCTGGCCGAACGGACGTTCGCGCAACGTGCTTTGGACGAAAACAAATCGTGATTCGTCAGATTGTTTATTATTGTGTGTTTCGAGAATCGATACGGTATTAAATGGTAAAACGTTCGAAAGATTTTTCTAGAATTGTTGAATTGATGTTCGAGCGGAAGGCGCCGATGGAAGGTTTGGGTCCGGTGATTCAAACGGTGTGTCATTTTCGATCGATTATTGCATTACACATGGAAATATTGCGATACATCAAACCATACACGACATCAAAGAAATCGCTCGCTAATTACAATAAGACGGTACAATTATCCTTCACGGTGAATCGTAATGGCTGATATCATACAGAGTGTCATCGTTTGCACAATCAATAAAAATAAAAATGAGATATTAACCATTTTCATTAGATTTCGCTGAAGTTTTGCAAGCTGCCAAATTTTGTTGAGACGTTTCTATTGAAGACGAATTGGAACCTTCTTTAGATTTCGACGCCAAACTGAAAAATAAATTGTATTCATTCATTTTAATTATATTAATTTCAAAATTTTATATTAACACTTTACCGACCAGCTATTGAAATTGTTAGACTTCCGCTAAAGACCGCACGTTTTTGTGCAAAATTGCATTTTTTAGCGCAACCTACTACAATCGTCATAACTATTTTTATTTATTTATAAATTTTCACAAAACTTTCAGAAATTATCCGATACGAATTTATTGAAATGTTGATGAAAAGAAACGTACGTTTTTTTCAATTAATTTAAACAAGAAATAATATTTAAAAAGTTGAAAACCACTGACATTACTTAAATTCATTTCATCTTAGTCTAATAAGTTACGCTAAATAAACACATGGATCAGATCATTTTACAAAAGCTAATATCAAAAAAAATACGAAGTTTTAAAATAATCGCTATCGTTTGAAAAAAAAAAAAAAATGAATATATTTTAACGTTAATTAATTTTTCATTCGTTTGTTCTGCCATCTTTTGTCAAAATTTCAAAGTATACGGGAAGCGTAATCGTATATTGACGAGCAAAGTCGGATGTATTTGAGGACGCGACGTTCACGTCCGCGGTTGTTTGTGCAAAATAATCAGAGGACGCTACGTTAGCGTCTGCGGTCGGTAAAGTGTTAATTTTAAAATTTTATATTAAAAAAATAAATAAAAAACTCACTTCCTACATCTGGCCCTTCTTCTGAGTTCAGCGGCGAAAACGCAAAACTCACCAAAAGACAACGACAATCCACCGCGACTTGCACACTGGCGAGCGCATACGAGCATTTCAAAAACTGAAAAAAAAAAATCCAAAATAAACAAACAAGAACGTCTGAAAATCATGCAGTTTGAGAACCGCCTACAATAACAATGGCGGGCGTATTCGACGCGCACTTCCGCTTCGGTTGTTAACCTTTGATGGCGACGATATTTCGCGCTCTCTCGTCTCCATCATGAGGTCGATTCTTCGATCCGAACCGGAGGAGACTGACCGTCGACCTTCGTAGTTCGTGTCGCTCCATAAATGGGCGTTTCGATTTCGACGAGGACCTTCAGCTCTTCGGTTGAAGGTTCTGAGAGCTGAAGGTTCCGAGGAGTCGACGATCTCGACCTTCGCGAGGAGTCGAAGGTTCGGGAAAACGCTCGTCTTTCGCGGAATTGCGGGACGTCAACGGAGAATCGGACGATTTTGTTGTCGTATTATAATTTCCGCGGAATTGTGTGTGAACAAATTACCGATGAGTCATTTCGTTGTTTTTGTTTGTTTGTGAGTTGTGTAATTGTTTCGGCCGTTTCGGAGTTTGGTAGTCGGTTTGTGCATATTTTACATAAATTTTACTATCGAAATTATAAATCAATATGATAAATGGCTGTTGACTATTCAAATGATATTATGAGCATATTAAACGCATACCATAAAGTTGTCTAAAAGAAAATGTATGCAAGTATATTTTTTTCAGAAAAAATTACCGTTGAATATAAATGAGAATCAGATATAATAAAAAAAAAATACTTAAAAGGAAAATCATCCGATTAATTCATTGATCAATATTGAATAAATCATCAGATTTACGAAAATACAACTAAAATTTCAAAACAATTATAAATCATTAGACCATTCAATTGTAAAAAAAAAATAAATAAAAACATCCCTTATCAAAAATCGAACTACTACATCTATCTATATAAAAATGGATGTTTGTATATTTGTTTGTACTCCAACACCGTTCGGCCGATTACCATAAAATTTGGCATGTATATGTATTTTTTTGTCGAGAAGGTTTTTGTATCATTAAAATAGGGTGATCATATTTCCCAGAACCCAAAACGGGACGATCCGCAAAAAAATGTTTCCCCTTAAATAAAAAAAAATTATTGCACGTTCAAAAATTGTGACAATACCCGGCCTGCTTTAGGCCAGGCGCCCACTGCGATTTGTAGTCGCGGCGATCGTTTAGTCGCAAAAATGGAACGCATTGTTTTAGGTTGAATTGCGCCCATGGTATATAGGCACATTTCAACCTAAAACAATGCGTTCCATTTT
>JAOXNN020000052.1:1991476-2010456 GCA_028571205.2 Hydropsyche betteni | reverse complement strand
GAACGCATTGTTTTAGGTTGAATTGCGCCCATGGTATATAGGCACATTTCAACCTAAAACAATGCGTTCCATTTTCGCGACTAAACGATCGCCGTACAAATCGCAGTGGGCGCCTGGACATATGCTTTTGTTTTAATGAATTTAAATTAAAATTCAAGTCCCGAGCAACGCCGGGCACTACCCACTAGTGATTCATACATCTGAAACGAATCATTCAGACTCTCACAAAACCTACAAAACATTAAACATCCCCCAAAAA
This sequence comes from Hydropsyche betteni, assembly GCA_028571205.2. NCBI lineage: Eukaryota > Metazoa > Arthropoda > Insecta > Trichoptera > Hydropsychidae > Hydropsyche > Hydropsyche betteni. Next base: position 2,010,197 of record JAOXNN020000052.1, on the reverse strand, counting down.
CAAAAACTCAAAACATCCGACGACTGCCGCGAAAATTCCCACACCACCCGCCGCCGTTTCAAATACGAATTTCGCGCCTCGACCCGACAAGACATCGATCTCGGACCGTCCAAAAAACAATCGTTCGCCGATGATGATGTCAGTGGCCGCGATGACTGCATCGCCCCTTTCGACATCGCACCACGGCGGCCACCCGGTCCACGAGACAGGTGAGCCACTCGCAAAAAATAAAATAAAATAAAAAAAAAACTAAAAAAATCAAACGCGTACATAATCGATACAAACGCGATGAAAAAATCGGAGGTGGGAGGAAGAAAAAATGATTCGACTCTCGCAATTGATTCGGCGCTGATTATCTTGACTAATTGTATGGGCGAGAAGATTATTCAAGTATCGGCGACAATTTGGTAATATGCATATTATTATTTTTTTTTGGAAATAAATCTTTTAATAAGAAGATGTTATCTGTGAAATTTGTTTGAAATATTTAAAAGGTTAAAAACTTTGAATTAATTGAGCCACCCATTCAACAAAATTTTCATAAAACCGCAATAAATTTTCAAAAGAAAAATTCGTTTTTTTATAAACGAAAATCTACATGATTCCCATTGTGCATTATATTTAAATATTATATAGGCCCGATGTTAATAAAATCGGCTGTGAATTGATAAACATACTTTTAAGTAATTATATATAAAAAAATTAAATATATCAAATCAAAATAGTTCACTTGTTATTTATCACCATTACGAATACGTACATATAGGCAAAGCCAGTAGTTAGTAGGTAATAGGCATCAAATTATAGACGTTAAATGTATACGCATAAAGACCATAGTAGCGAGCATCATTGGAACACACAGAAATCCGTGATTATATATAGGGATATAAACCAAATCGAATCCGATGATAAACACGTCGAAATCCCTTTCTAATGCATTTCGAATGCATATAGGTCAGAGAGTATAAGAATCGGATTTGTATCGAGCGACTTTATTCGAATAAGATTTACGGCTTTATAAACAGCCCGTAGTTTATGTGCATATATTAAAATGCACTTACTAAAAGCGAAACAAACAAAAAAAAATCGATTACGTATACGAGAGAATAAGAGAACATGAACCTGTCATAGATAACGAAACGAATAATAATATACGCGGGAAAAAAAACACATCCGAACAAGATCGATAGGACTGGCAAAGCGTTAAATAGATATACGCTAATTACCGAAACGTCAGTCGTAATATATCATATGTGTAATAAAAAAACACAGGTGTTTCGTACCGGAGGATCTCGAAGAATACAAATGGGATCGTGAAACTGAAGGGGATCGGCGTGAAAATTTTTCTATGAGTCAACACTTGTAAAACTGCGTATCGATTTCGTACAAAAAACCGATACCAGTAATAGATATTATAATATGGCCGTATAAAATTTCACGTATCGAATTTCGAACGGATCGTTTACTGAGAACGGATCGATAATGTTCGTTTTATATTAACGCGTTTTGTTCGAAAATTAATTTTAAAAAATTTGGGGTCTCGCGTGCGATTCCAGGGACACTCAGGGGACGTCCGATTAATTAACGAAAAGAAATTATTTAAAAAAAAAAACTATATATAAAAACGAGCCGATCGCGTGATCGAAGACGTGCAAAAGTGACTTTTCCAAAAATGCCGATGCCGTCATCGCGGTGTGTACGACGCGACTTTTTAAGGACAATAACGTCAATGTTATATCATTATTTATATTATAAACAGTAAACAAAAACAAAAATATATGCCACGCCTCGTTTTCGCGGTTTTAACCTTTCGAGTACGCTATCGAGAGCCCGCCGTTTAAAACAGATATATACCGGTTTTTCTTCCGCGTTTATACATTAATATCATTATTATTGTTATTCTGTTTCGTATTTGATATAAAAAATAACGAAATCCGCCCATTGGCTGATGTAATAATTTAATAAACGGCTTTAATTCCTATCTCGGTTTCGATATAATAAACAACTAGAAAAAACCGAAACCGCAAAAAGTTCGAATTGTATTACAATGAATTTTCGAGAAAAAATACGAGTTAGTGGGTCAAATTCGTGCGACCATTGTAAAATGCGCGGTCAGTGAAACCAGCAGTGGCGGCTCGTGAGTATTTGTAGTGGCGGGGCTGCATTGTTAGTTGAAAAAAAATGTCACCGTAAACGTTCTATCATGTCATAAATCGCGATTAGCTATGATCAAGTGCATGATCGAAATAAACTGCAGTCCAAAGAGGGAATAAATACGCAAATTCTTAACGCATGAGAGTGAAAGAGAAGGATAGCATCTGCAGTTGCAATATGCGTCTCGCTCACTCACACGCTGTAAATATAGTATCTCTTTCATCGTCTCTCCGGGCTGCGGCTGCTTTACCACAGATCGAGCTCGGCAGCAATGTCGCCTTAAAAGTTAATAGTTCGCCCATTCAATTAACAAAAAGAATATCGTTAATAAATAAAATATATGTATTATTAAATATATATTTTAGAATTTTAGCCGAGGGGCCGCAGCCGGGCAGCCCATTAGGACGAGCCGCCACTGGAAACCAGAAAGTCGAGATCTTAGATACGACAACAATGGTTCTTTTAGCGTATTTGCACAACCTAACAGAAAGAAGATCGAAAATTCGGAACGGCCTCAAATCCGCGAAATTCAGAACGGGGTCAAAGACGCGCACAGCTGACTCCCAACACCGCCATTATATGGTTCAAGGAGTCTCCTGTCGCGAATCGAAAATAACCCATTCGAAAATAAATCGAACCGCAGATCGCTCTCGCGAAAAAAATTGCGTGTCAGACCCTCGTTAGTGAACGGGCAGAGATAGGTAATCAAGGAGTACCGTTCACTAATGATTCATTGTTTTCATGGTCTTCTGCGCGGTGGTCCGAAGCAATTCAACATCTGCCAGTTGCGAGAGTCATCTCGATAATTAATTGTCGTGTTAAAGTTCAAAGCGTTGTGTCAAAACATGCGAAACCGACGAAGGTTTAAAAGGCGACGTTTTTGCGTGACCCCTTGATTCGAAATCGTAATTGTATACAAACGTCATCGCGCTGATAAAGAAGATCGTGAGAATATACTGATTTATAGCGTAACGGTCGAGAGGACGATGATTAAGTCATCAGGCCGGTGGATGCGCAGCGAAATAATTTATTGCGAATGCAATTTATCGTGCAGGTTGAGTGCGCATAAAATTTTAATTATTCCGACTCGTTCGTGTCCAAATATTATGGATGTAAATTTAATACAATGATTATCGATAGATTATCTTAATGCCGGCGGACACAACAGCGCATTATCGAAACATACGACCAAAATATTTACATGTTTGATTTCGGATATGTACGCTCTCGGATAAATCGCATTTAAAAATCTATACGTTTCGAATTTTATCGGTGTGCGAATTTGAATAGCCAATCAATGCGGGTTTTAAATAAATAATAACAATATTATGGTAATCCGCTATCGTTCTATACAAAGGATTTCCGACGAAGAGTATTAATTTTTATGACATTTTCTCGAACGATCGATAAGCCTCGGTGGGAACCTTTCTTCGAAGTTTTCGTACATAAATTAAGCGGGTATAGATTTTTTTCGCGATTTTCCTCGGTCGATTGAGAATTAATTTAATATCTAATCGGCAATTTATATTGAAATAAAAATGATTGAAATTACCACGAAAGGTGAAACCCATCATTTTAGCAATCACCTATATAACTAAAATGATTTTGTAAGAGTTTTTATACCGATTTTCTTTGAAAATTTTTTAATTATCCCCTATATATAATCACAGATTTCTGTATGTGTGTCTGTCTGTTCGAATGACGCTCGCGACTTTTTCACAAATATGGTCTTTATGCGTATACAGTTAACGTCTCTAATATGATGCTTATTACCTGCCTTTGGCTTTGCCTATGTGACGTCTAGTGACAATAACAAATGAACTACTTTGATTTGATTAATTAAATATTAAATATTCAAATCGGGTATGGGCATCAGGTAGCCGATATTATGATAAATTAAAATATGATCACATCGATGCTTACCAAGAGTTTTAGATGGATATAAGTGAAGATCGTTGAACAATGGTTGGACCATATCGGCCGGTGCACGGCGACAAGGGGATCCAACGCGACCACTCCATGCTGCCAAAGCCTCCCTGGAAAACCATGAAAAAAAAAACCACCATGAGAAAATCATGTAACACGAATCGGCCGTCGTGAAAATCAAAATAATAACATGGTTATTACGTCGTGATTGACGCAATATATTTTGCATTTTTTATGCGAAGACGAATCGGCGCGGTGCGGTAATATAATATTTCGTTTTTGCACCGCGAATGTTATGTATTTTTTTTCTATACACGCAATCGTGAAGATGTACTCTAACCAGCAGGCGTTTTCGATTCGATATCGTTGGAATTGTTTGAATCGTGCAACGAGAATCGTTTCAGTTTATTCTTATGATCACTCGAGTTGTGTTGACGCAGAAAATTTCAACGTTCAAGTGCAAATCACGTTTATTGCGTAACAAACGGCGTATTTACAATTCGAAAAAATCAAAGCCAACGTACATAAAAGGAAAGGTAAACAAGATTTTCGCAAACAACTCGACGCTCACAAAACTCAACCAGGAAATCGATCATATCGAAACTTTAATAGTTTAACCCTTCGTGTCCCAGAGTGTCGTGGAGGAATCGCTACTTTATCGCTTTTTTCCTAATTCCATTTTTCGATTTTAACGTTACCAGAGACATTTAAGCCAGGCGCCCATTTGCGATTTAGTCGCGCGCGATCGAAAATGGAACACATCGTTTTGAGTTGAAATGCGCGCATATGTCATATGGGCGCATTTCAACCCAAAACAATGTGTTCCATTTTTGATCGACTAAATCGCCAGTGGGCGCCTAGCTTTAGCGTTGGTTGGAAATTTTTATCATTACGTTAACCCTTTGTCGCAATGGAACCACTGGGATGCTGGCGAAATAGTGGTATTTTTCATGGCACTGGGACACAAAGGGTTAACAGAACCAATCGAATCCCGGCGAATGCGAAAGCGAAAAGTTCGTCGACCCCGTAAATCGTACAAAAGTTAACACAACTAACAACAGCAACACGGCAGTTGAACCGTTGCGCTCGGCAATGGGCAAGATGATTGACCGTGACACTATGGCTTTTTGCGTACGTCCGACGTTCAGGTTCTCGACCAGCCTTGACTCCGGCTCGGTTCACCATGTGGTCGAATGCGGACAATGTTCCTGCATGGATATTGTGACAGGAAGACCGTGGTGTTGTTGACGTTTGGGCGCCGACTACGCCCACGATCGGTGAAATTTTGTTTGGGTTTTCGGTTCGAGCGCGAAAACGGTGATTTTTCGTGTAAATCTATGATCGGTCAATTGCCCGAACAAACTTAAAGTGTAAATAGACGTTCGAATATGGCTGAAGCGAACTAGTGGATTTGTTGCGCTCGCAGCCATGTTCGAACGTGTGTTCGGCGGTTCACATTTGCGCATTTTTAGTCGAACTGCTGAACGCACGTTCGAACATGGCTGCGAGCGCAACAAATCCACTAGTTCGATTCAACCATATTCGAACGTCTGATAACACTTTTATATTAAAATAATCGAGCGAAATGATCGTCGTTGTTGCGTCACTTGTCGGTGTTAATTTGGCTTTGATAAATACGTTTACGAATTGTTTTCTTACGCGTAAAAATGATAGAATATTTATTCAAGCGATGTTTAATATAATCATACGCACCACAATTATTTAAAAATAAATGAAATAAACACGTCACTTAAAAACAGGTCCAATATTGCCCTATTTTTCGTACAAATGAGCCCACCCATGCAATTTAATTCTAATGAATTATAATAATTTCAAATTACGTGAATTTTTTAATACATTATATAAATTATCAAAAATAACTCACGTTCGAAAAGCAGAAGTAGACACAAAAACAATTACTGACGAAAACGCCAAACAAACTAATAGCCCTTTCATCTTAATCAACCCAATGACATTTTCGCACCGAGATAGCGAACGTTCAAACCATAAACTACACAAAAATATCGAACATATTAACTTTCCACTTAAAGCGACAAACGGAAAATCACTGTCAAACACGTCAGAGCTGCGACTGTCGTTCAGAAGATGGCAAATTCCGTTTATTGTGCCAGCCATAAAAACTAATGACGATAAACCTCAGATGAACTGTGGCGGGTCTCGTTTAGTGACAAGCGACTCAGGTCAGCGTTAATTTGATAATAACTGATAATGGTCAGATTTTTTTTTGAATGAAAATAAATGTGAATTATTTACGGTTTCGTGACGGAGTCATATGCGCATTCACATTTTGTTACTCACGTATAAGATTTGCAGACAGGATGTCTGCTGAAGTCGGCGAAGGGACGTCGAATCATAACACAAATATTATTTTTTAAGATAATCTATTAAACATTTGTATTTACATATTAAATATTTATTATTTCAACGGTTGAGCGTTCTTGTGTCGTATTTTCGCGTTTGTTTGGGTCTGAAAGTGATAAGCGTAATGATAAAAATGAATGAAGTTTATCAATGAATTATGTTATGTTTACTAAGCCGCTCAAATCAAATCGAAGTTTCCACGACAAACACAAAATCATAAATGAATGACGAACATTGTTTTTTTACAATCGATTGGGCAACGATCAACACTCTCGTTTCTCCTCTCGAAACAAAGAAAGTGAACGCGGTCACACAATAAACTCTGACATTATCGAATAGCCGTTCGTTCGGAACGAGCAAAAAAACACACCAAAAAGGTTACGATTTAAATGCGCATTGTGAGAGCGAAAGGAGCTTGATGGTCGCCACCGATAACCCTGAAGGGACCGGAGAGACGAGGGACGACCGATCCAGAAATAATTGTGATCTGGTCGTTAGGAATGGACCACGGACAAAGGAAGAACCAAAACTCGAGAAGATAGGAATTGCGACGAGGAACCGGTTGCACCAGTGCACCGGTTTCGATTTTCCCACAGTGCAAAAGCGCAAAAGTTTTCCATTGCGTGTCCCGGAAATTGACCGATTCGTATAATTTGATATCATCTGGTTTATAACGCACATCATCGTATCAAAGCAAATATTGTAAATGAAGTAAACAAATTGAATGTTACAATTGTCATCAGATAAACAGAGTTTAGCACGATATCGCATTAGCGAACTTCTGATGATGAACTCACCTGGGTGCGATGAATTGGATGATCCGGCTCAGGTTGAAAGAACACCATGAGAAAAACACGACAAGAACAAAGGAGCGCAAAGGGAATGACATCACCGTAACCATCATCACCGTCATCAACGCCGTACGGTCGTCAATCGTGAACGACGATTCGGAAGCACGCACGTGCTCTGACATCGCCGATGCACACGTGCATTAAAAATGAAAAATACAACAACAAAAAAAACACTAACTAGCCCGACACGGCGGGAGAAGAAGAAGATGCTTCAAATGCGACGAAATCGTCGCGACTGATGATCGGAACCAGACGAGAGTAAGAAAACCGCGGTTGAGTTCGTTGGCAAAAGCGACCGGTTGCGTTACCTTGACTAAAATAATACGATCTCTGAACAAAATTATGAATGGGTAAAATCGGCCGGTTCCACATCGATATGCACAAGAGCCCTTTCGTTCCGACGGGAAAACCTCGACTTTTCCTCCGTTCGTTCATCGGTAGGATTGTTTTCGTGGATCGTCCCGAGGATCTGAAGGCCGGAAGGACGTCAGACGTCGTCAGGACTAACGTTATGGTGATCGTCTGTAGTAAACGGGTCCGTGTTGATCATCATAGAGCCGTGTGAATGGCGAGTTACGTGCGTGTGTTTTGCAGGTAACCGAGTCGCGTGTCGACAACCTTTTTCGTCGGTTGTGTAACTCGGGTTACGGGCGTTCGATGATTTTCGGTTGCGTTGATTTATTTTTTGATCTATTAGAAAAAAAAGCGTAGCGAAAAAGTCGCTGGACGCGATCCAAGCGGGCGTCGCCGCAGAATTAATAAATCATTTTGATACATTTTCGAATCCGACTCCCACAATTGCGCTATTTTATAATTGACGCGGGAAAATAAGCGAATAAATTATGCAAGCGAAAATAAATATATTGTACATTTCTTTTCGAGAGCGGTTGTGTTCTACACAATTGCCGAAAAATAAATTTTATTCAACGCATTCCGCGATAAATCAAAACACGTTTGTCTGAAAATCCCACGCTTTCGAAAAAGATCAAACGAACGCAATCACACAATTCCGAATGATCGAATACAAAAATTCAGTTCGATATAAACGCCACTAGATGCATAGAAAGTTCATCGAACCGCCGAGCACAAATAGAAGAAAAAAAAACGCATATAGAAAGCGCACGAAAGAAATTCGTCATAACACATGACTAATCGATAACGAAAACCAACAACACGTGAGCGATGAACCTGTCTTATCGCATTAATATATACGGAAGAAAAGCGAAACGAGAACGTCGGGTTTGCGACTTCTGCCCCACACAACATTTCCACCAAAACCAAAATACGCGTGATGTCATCGCGCTCGAACGGTAGAGAGCGGGACTGAATTATCCGAGAGGCGTTCTGCAAAAGCACAGTCGTCGAAAACTCGAGACGGAGAAAAGCCTAGGCGCATTTATTGTATTCTACGCATCGTATTTATAATTTAAGGCGGGAAAAACTTTTCTAGAGTGACAAAACGCGATGCGACGTTCGGACAAAACGGCCGGGCATTCTACCAAAGAACGCGCGGGAAAATTAAAAGGAACATTGAGCGTGACGCTATGTCTTAATTTTCTACGCGAAAAAAAATGTTTTCGAAATAATTCGTGAAATGGACGCAATAAATTTTAGTTTGACGGGAGGATGTGAGCGTATGTGAATGGACAATTAACTTGTATGGATAGAATATTATTTATTGACGGGTTTATGAGATCGTTATTTTGCGCGTTGAGATTGTCGTGTGACGACTGTGACGCCGTTCTAAACGCGTAAATTAACAATAAAATACGAGATATATTAATAAATTGTCTCGAATTACAGAGAAGAACGTGATCGCAATGATAATGTTCGGTGGAAATTTTGAATTCCGACGGAAAATAGCAAACGATTTTCACCTATTTACGTGTATGTTTCCGTTAGAGCGAACGCGATTCATGAAAATCTATCGTCATCTTTCCAAATATAACGTTATTTGCCTCCATTAACACGATCGCTATTGACTAAAAAAAATTGTTTGTATTCGGATAAATCACTGTTGTACGAAATGTGACTTTCAGATGGAGACGTATGATTGTACAATTATTTATAGATTAACCATAAATACAATTTAACTGATTACCAAAGCAACCAGTTTTGATAATTTAGCTGAACTTCATTGTATATAATTTGATGGATTTAGTTTTAATAACATATCATTTTCTGAGTTGTTTTATGGTGGTCAAACATGTTCCATAGAAACAAAATATTTACAAATTTAAATCTTCAAAACAACAATTATTAATCGCATCACGAAAAAATGAATAATCAATTACTTTATTAGAGTTTAGTTCAAGTAAACGTTGTGAAACAATGTCGGATAAATAAGACATGCTGTTTGAGAAATAAATATGGCAAAAAATTAAATGGTCAGAATAAAATGATGAATCGTCAGAATAAAATAATAAATGGTCAGAATTTAATAACGAAACGGTTAGAACAGGTTGGGTTGGATTAGGATTCTCAGTATTATTTTGAACATTTTATATAAATTCTGACAAACCCAGTTAAAATTCTGATCATTCAATATTTATAAACAGTAGAAGAACCAACTAATATGACTGACTTTATTGTCAAAGTTTGAAGTCTTTCATCGAAGGGAAGCCCACTATCCCAAGTTTGAAAGAAAATACATCTTGTATGTACTCTTATTTCAGGAGATTTATGGTATCCACAGCATGCATATGTTACAATTTTAGTGTCCACTTCGTTTGTACACAACTAACTAGTCTGTTTATTCACCTTCTAAACGCTCTAGTCCAATTGTTAGTGGTGCGAAAATTTAAGTTGTTTGCATTCAGATAACGCTCTCATGCTAAATATCAATAAGGTGGAAATTGGTATGTCAACTAATGATCGAGAAATACGCGTAGTATCTACCCATCGTGTCAGTTTGAACTTCGAGAGTTGGTTTTGAACATGTTTCCACAACTCAAGCTAAAACGCTAACCCAAGCATGATACTCATTACGTCTTTTTTTTATTTATATGTGGGTAAAATTTGACAGTTGACAATTAAACTTAAATCGATAGTTTGTGTATACCCAAACTAGTATGAGTATAAACAAACAAAAGTGAACACTTGAACAGCGACACATATACTGAACCGTACCTATTACGAAACACTCGACAACAAACAACGAACTACAAAAATGAATTGTGCAACGCGACCATCGCAGAACTGGTCCCTTTCAGGGAACTCGAGATACGATCTCGGCCCGTAAACAACGAAGCGATCGGCGTCGGAGGACAACTGTGCCGGCATTTGCACATGAAAAAGCGACCTCCTCGTCCTGATTCACAGGACGCACCTGTAAATCAGGATGAGGACATGTCCTGCACCGCCCGACAGGAACGGGTCCATCTTCGCCGCTTCCGGCGAGATTTATGGGAGCGTTTGACTCTTTGCGCGACACTTGGAATCGTTTTCAGGATGTCTGCCAAATTGCGAAGGTGAGACAATTGCCGCATGATGCTATCGACCGAAGCGTTTTGTTTGTTGACGATGGGAATAGATTTTTTTCGATATCGCTTTTGCGTAAGTGTTTCGGATCTTAGTCATCTTGCGTGCGCGAAGGTGGTTTCCGGGAAACGCGTTGTTTGTTTTGGAAATTTTTGGAAATTCATTTGATACGTTCGACATTGAGAGTTTCACCGCTGCTTTTAGAAATGATTCAAGTTTTCAGATCATTGAATTTGATCGTTTATAAATGATGAATCTCTATCATGTGAATGTATAATAATTTATTATCAGATAATTAATTTATTATAGTAAAATATCAACATCGAAATCAAGGACTCATTACTTAAGAAAATCGAACAATGACGCCATCGGAGTGCATTGAAAAAAAAAACCACTACAACCGCATTGTTCTTAACAAAAGACAAAGTGTTCAACGATGCAAATCATCGATAATGAGATCTACCGACTCATTTCGATGCAATTTTTAACGATTACTGCATTATATTACATCACACAAGTAATATTTCAAAATTTCACAAACATCAAAATAATCAACGTTTAAGTATTGAATCATTATCTATTTCCCGCAAAAAACATACATTTTTCTGAAAAAAACGATCAGATCACACTCGATGTAAGTTAGCAATCAAGTTAAAAATCTCGTATGAATCACTAGCCGAAAAACTTACATTAAAACTACTAATTGCACATAATTACATTCTTCTGAAAACACGATCAGATCACACTCGATATAAGTTAGCGATCAAGTTAAAAACCTCGTATGAATCACTAGCCGAAAAAACTTACGTCGAAACTACTAATTGCACACAATCACATTTTTCTGAAAACACGATCAGATCACACTCGATATAAGTTAGCGATCAAGTTGAAAATCTCGTATGAATCACTAGCCGAAAAACTTACATCAAAACTACTAATTGCACAAAGTTAAAAATCTCGTATGAATCACTAGCCGAAAAACTTACGTCAAAACTACTAATTGCACACAATCATTCGAGAACGTCAGAGCCGAACTCGACGAAAAACGCACCTGTGGAACGTTCGATAGCCATTATAAACAAATCGAAACTAAATTTATGCATGTAGTAAGCGTCTTTGGCAACGGCTGCGATTCACTATTAACATTTACTTATAATTTTCACCGATGCATTCGCACGACGGCAAAAAAGGCAATCACCGTTCGAATGTTAAGCGCGACGGCGAGAATTCGCAGTGACGAATTCGGGGCGGGTTCAGGAATGTTGTCGAAAACGATCGACAAATTGAAATGTGACAGTGGCAATTGGACGTAACTCAATATGCTGTGTGTTGATCGCATATATCAAACATAAAATGTGTGCAGCCGTTTCTATATCGAGAAGTGTGTGTGTGTGTCGGAAAACTCTACTTGACATTGACGGAATCGGAAAGGCAAGATCAAGGCGAAGTTCGGACACGCGCGTGTCCGTCTGCCCAGAAACGATGATTTGGCATTTTCGGATTGATTGAGTATGTTGAAAAAATCTATTATGCGCGGAATAAATGGGTTGGAGGAAGTTGTCGTTGAGCACGTACGATAAGTTGTTTGTTAGAATTCTTGAAATACATTGAATGGTTTTGATCACCTTGGAGATTATCTTTTCAATGAAAATGTTTGAAAAGTGAGCATAAAGAAAAGTAAAAATATTGCTAAAACGTCAATATAATATTAGTCTTGGTACGGTCCTATAAAAGAAAATTGAGTCAATTAAATCTAAACATAAAAGTAGAACTACGATAAAAATGGATGAATAGATTACCTAGAATGAAAACTAGAACAGTTGCGTGTCTAATTCAAAGACTCCACGTGAACAAATCGAAACTTAAACAGAAAATAATAATAAAAATAACAAAATAGACTAAACCGAATATCCTCATTTGTTAATCCGTCAAGATAATTAATTAATTCAACCGTTTAATTGAAAATTTCTATTGAAGCCAATCGACGTCGATTAGCGAAGAATGCCCGCAATTAAAACAATAGTCGCAAACGATGCGCTTCGAACACTTATCGGTTCGACCGGACGCTGCATTGAGATTACCCCAACATGAAAAAAGACCACAAAAAACGAACAAACTCGCGACAACATTCGCTTTTCAACATCGTCCGGCAAACTCGAATAAAAATCCGACATAATTTACGGGCGCGCGCTCGCCGCCCACCGTGCATCAAAAGCGCCACGATATGTCACTTTCGATACGTGGGTGATGCTCTTTTAATTCGAAAATCGTCAAAACACCCGTACGATCGAACGACGCGAGTAAGGAAATGTGGAACGGCGATGTCGTTTCTTTGATTGTTTCGCGCTCGGATGGCACGCGTCGCGATTTCGGAGGTGAAATCGGGGTTAAGCGAAAAACGGCCGATTGCGAATCGGCGCGATTTGCGAACGTCGGCGCCGAGACAACGGGCGGACGCCAATGTGCCGCTCGAAAGCCGACAGTTTGTGGTTTAAAATAGGTATCGCAACCGTTCGATAGATGGACTAAATGTTGAGCTGACAGATCGAATTCGCGTATATATCTCAGTGGTTACGATACGTGATGATGGCGTGATTACGAACCACACGATTAAGGAAACGTCAAATGTCTTTTGAAGTGACAGGTTCTATTCGCGCCCATCAGTAATGTATAACCTCAAATGTCAAAGTTGCGCGAAATAAGGTGACATATACGCCAGTTAGGTGGCTGTCACTTCAATAGACATTTGACGTTTCCTTAATCACGCCATCATCACGTATCGTAACCACTGAGATATATGAGATATATACGCGAACACGATTTGTTAGCTTAACATTTAGTCCATCTATCGAGCGGTTGCGATACTTATTTTTAATCGCAAACTGTTGATTTTCGAGCAGCACATAGACGTCCGCCCGTTGTCTTAGCGCCCAAATGTCGTATTCGATTCCAAAAAGTATATGAAGAAGTCGAGATGACGATGATGACATCATCGGCGGCGGCTTTCGGCGAGGAGGCTGGCGAATAAAACAACCCTATCGATCGATTAATTGATTGCGGCCGCGTTCGAATTTCCATAATTTAATTTAAGGTCGTTTGCTAATGAGCTCGCAGAGAATTAAATTAATTGGCTTCGCACAAAGATAAAGCTCGGAGTTGTCGTAGACGTAGGCAGCGCACGTCGATATATCATCGGCGTCAATTACATTTGTATGTTCGTTTAGCACCGATTTGCATTATCTACTAGTGAAAAATGTACAATTGTAAAAAAACGGCGACTTTCTAGTAGTTTTCCGATCTTTTTCGTCGATAAACCGTTTACGAATGCATTTTAACGATGTCACGAGTGCAACACGCACACAAGAAACATGCGATTTGCATATGCATTGTCTTTTAATGGAGAGAATTAAAGTTTCGACTCGATCGTCGTAACGTACATAGAAAAGATAATTTAACGACGGGAAATGTTTTCTATATGGGATCATCGCGTGACTATTCAACACGTGTTCTAATCCCTGGAATCGCAATAGACATCAAAAGCACTAATTAGAGTTTCGATTGCGTCACGGAAACTTTTTTAGAATTTAGGCTGGTTTTGGTTAGTAAGCGAATCGGCAATCGAACCGCGAACGTTTCACTACTATTAAACATTGTTTTTATTAGAAATCGGAACCGACGCCGTAGTACTATTACTAGGAGTGGTTATTTAAAAAATTGGAACGTTTCCCGAATATTCGAAATCGTACGCATTAAAACACAAATTTAAAAATAATTGACACGTAGCTATTTCCTGCCGGCTAGATAACGTGAAAATGGTAAAGATTTCATTTAAAAATAAACAACTTTTCAATGGACGAATATGAAAATTTAAGTATCATACTTTCATTATTAGCGATTCAATCTTATTATTTTTGTACGAAAGTCGTTTAGAAGCATTATATATGCGGTTTTGCGGTTAACTTCTTATGTGTGTTTCGAAAACGTCAAAAAAACAAAACGGAGATATGGGATGAACGGCGTAGGTGATTTGGAGTAAGGCCAGATACATACTATTAGAGGTATGCGGAGTTTAGGAAGTGTGTTAAAGTAAAGATGTAGCCGTGGACTGACGGTTAAAGTCAAGGCTTGAGGACGTCGACACCGCGTTCAGTTAATTCTGAATACGTCATAAAGATTAGAATTGATTTAATGGATGCGGAGATATGTGAAGAGAGTGCTCGTGATTGAGTGATCGCTTAAATTCCGAACGGATGTTCTTAGTTATTCTATTTTTTTCGACAAGCATAATTCGCAATAAGATTGATTGTTTATTCAACGTATCACAAAAAATATCAGAATATAATAAACGGACATATTCCAGTTTCAATTAAAATCCGTCCAATTCCACTAACAATAAGAAAAACGAGTGACGTTCAATTCTTCGAACGGCAGAAAATAACAGTCACGCGGTTCGTCACGACGGGAATACGTAGGGAATTAGTCGGCTAATGAGCATGATTAACAAGCGAAAAACGCTTCAAATTCACAAAAACAACCATCGATCCGAAAAAACGCATCGACACATCCACCCGTTCGAATAAAGCGACCGAATTAAACGGTCAATCGTTCCGACGAAAATAGAACCTGTGTCCGATTCGCGCAAACAGAATGCGAAAAGCTCGCCGATGCACAAGACTAGCTGGCGCCATGGCACACCATCTGCGACAACGATGATCTCCGATGGTGATCTCCGAGCCATGGGGTCGTGGACACCACGGAATTGTTGCGGAGATAACAGTCATCACTAATTTTAGTTTTAGCCGCCGTCCGAAACGCGAAGACGGTCATCGACTGTAAAGTAGGTTCGCTGTAGTAAACGAGATGAAAAAAATAATGGTTTCGAGTACGCATGGTGTATTCGTGGCGATGATGGTACGCACGCGAGCTTTTTTTTGTTCAAAAATACAATGAGACAAATGGGTCATTGGCACTGGGTTGGTCGCGAGGAGTGATGATGTCACATATTCCAAAACTATATTGGAACGTTCAGCGACTGCCATTAAGCATGGATACGTTGTCCGAATTTCGCAAGGTAATGATAATTATTACGATTGATAATTGCGCAGTTTGTACATTTGAATGACAAGACAAAAGTATCCGTTTTAACCTTATGGGTCAGTGCTATTGTGCGAAATGACATATGAAATGTATTCTTCGCCTTTTTTTGCGGGGGTCAAAGAACTCGGTAGGTTAATTGAACGATGATGTTTGCAGAAATTACTCAATGTTTTTCCGACAATAACAAATTAGGTTTTTTTTTGAGGTGCAAAGAGTTGCAAATATTTGGGAAACCAAGCTCGTTAGGAGATCGAAACAGATGTCCGATAATTAATTTTCAGTGAACATATTTTTCGACATTGACCCGAATATTTTTTCGAACGCGAAATGTTGCGGAAAATTCGCACGCCCGAGGGGCACCCGGCTCGATATAGAAATGATCTCAAATTGTAATGTTATAGGCAAATATTCGCAAGTCAGATAAGTTTATCGCGTGCACACAATAACCACGAGATTTCGAACAACTAACAACTTCTGAAAATAACACAAATCGATGATCGTCATCGGTTTACCATCGACATTCGAATTCGAACGATCAACAGCAGCCTGCCGCCGAAATGGGTTTCGGTGCAATGTGTCAAAACAAAAACAGTGCATGGGCGTTACGGAGATCGTAGAACCGTTTCAAGGATCAAATCCTTAGCAGGCGACGATTGAAAAGTCATTGTGTATTTTTAGAAAAAATAAATACCCGAGTGCGTAATCGAAACGCACATTTGCATTATGCGTTGAGGAAAAGTGCATGCGTGAAAATTACACGCTCGTGACCGCTGCAGGTGTTGTGTGTCGAATTCGTGTAAAATAGGATTATAGTAAAAATATGAGACGTACCATCTCGGACAAAAACAGAAAGACGTTCTCTATGCGTGTATACGTGTATGCATGCACCGAAAACAAAGAGGGCGGTGAGATCACCATCCACATCTGCCAGAGAGCATCCGAGACGATGTTGCTTATAAAAAGCCAATGAGAGCGAATCGCCAAGTCGTATTGAATAAATTTGCAAGAAGACAATGGAAAGATAGACGACAAAAACATTTCTATGCAGCGGACGAGACGGTCCAGTCCGGCGGGGCGACACGCATTTTCTTTCGTCGCACTGCAATCGAAAATCAGAAGTATACCGGTTATTGATAAATTCGCGATTGGGCTTCGCTTGCATTCGCAAGATGGTTTGTTTCAAAATATTTTTTTTCCGTTGATTCGATCAGCATGTTCGGAATGACATCATGTTGTATTTGTGTGTCGCAAGAAACGAATTTTCCGAAATTTTCTTTTTTCGATTACACGCATAAGAAACGTTCACAAACATAATAAACGTCACAAACATCCTCATCAACAATTCAATATGGAAATTTTCATAGAATACGAACCTAGATATTTTCCCGTTGAGCCTTACTCCAGCGCTGGCACTCTTCACAACCGTAACGTCGGCCGAAGGGAAATCCTGCTTTTTGACATTGACAGACGTCGAAGAGCCCAACAACGCCATTATGTGCTTCTTGGAGGACCTCGTCGACAGGGCCGGCGAGGAGTTCTCCTTCCGACCGGAGAACGAGCTGGACTTGTCCAAAGCAGTCCGGGACCTGACCAGGGCGACGAGAGAACTGCGCTGGCGAGGTGGCTGTTGTTTCTGATGTTGGCTGTTGTGTTGCTGATTGTAGTGCTGGGTGGATATCTTGGGGTAGGTGTGATGACTATGGTGTTTCACGGGGCCCAGGCACATGGGGCTGCCGGCACTCCTAGACTTGGACCGGTGCCTGCCTCCCGCTTGGGAGCTGGTCATCACCAGGCTTTCCATGCTGTTCAGGGGGTTTATCTTCTTCAAATGACGCATGGGTGTCGGATTCACTAGGAATGTGGTTTCTTTGATGTTAGCATTGCGGTCATCGTTGTAAAGGCGGCTCTTTTCGACAACTACACTACGCACTACATTTCTTCCGCACTATACACATTTTTTTATTTAGAATTTTGCAGAGCATTTTTACTATTTTTATTTGTATTTTTACTTATTACACAAAGCGTATGTTATATTCCATTTTTAAGCTCCCATATGCAAACATCGATCTGTTGAAAAACAATATACGATAAAATAAAATTAAAAAAAAAAAACAGTGATTCGAATCTTTCAAACGAAAAATCATTTTGTATTACGATTAATTGATCGATCGATAAAGTAATTGTTTGTCACGATCCGAAAAGATAAGCTGATTTCAATAAATCGCATGCTATAAAAAAACAAGCACAGATTTTTAAGATATGACAAAATGTTAAGAAATTAATTAATTCGGTATTACTGGATATAATTTATTTCACTCAAATTGACGGATCACTAATGAAAACTCTTATCGCCATTACAAGGTGGTCTTCGAATTAATCCAAACAAAAACAAAGGTCGCATCCGACCAATGCACCTCGCCGACTGACGACAAACGAATGTTTACAATGCGGCAGCAAGTCAGGTGAATGAAAACGCGTCGACGAAAGACCAAAAAGATAAAAAAAAAAAAACAACAATGCGGCTGGACGCGAGAAAAAACCGAGCAAAACGGTGCGAAAAAACCACCGGCCCGACTCGGCATTTATAAAAGTGACATCATCGGTGTTCGAAGATGACAGCGGCGCTTCCACGAGATTAACGACTACACAACAATGGAGAATGAAAAAGAACGAAAAGCGCGACCGCGTTTTACGAGTTGAGGTCGTAGATTTTCATCGCGGAACAGGATTACTTTCACCGGTTAGGCCAGACGTCCACTGCGATTTGTAGTCGCGGCGATCGTTTAGTCGCGAAAATGGAACGCATTGTTTTAGGTTGAAGTGCGCCCATA
>JAOXNN020000052.1:1966447-1984909 GCA_028571205.2 Hydropsyche betteni | reverse complement strand
AGGCAAAGCCAGAGGCAGTAGGTAATAAGCATCATATTATAGACGTTAACTGTATACGCATATAAAAACCATATTCGTGAAAAAGTCGCGAGCGTCATCGAACAGATACACAGACGGACAGACGGACACATACACAGAAATCCGCTATTATATATAGGAGATTTTTTTTCACGAACACATAATATAATATGAAACATTCGAAAAGGATTCAAATAAATAATCGGAAAAAAATCATTTTGTAGCAGACGTTATATAGTTTACATAACGATGACGATAATGTCTCATATACGGCAGATTAAACGATCGCTTCCTCTTTGCGAAACATTGAAAATTTCACATTTAAACAACTAGAAAGTTTGACAATCACTGGGGGGAATACTCTGAGATTAAAGTCATCATTGTCAACGTGCTTCTTGGAAAAGCGTTCCGATTTCGCAGTACTGCAAACACCGTCCAAGTCCACGAATCGCTCCGCTGACCTCTGCTGCAATTTAACAACGACAATGCGTTTTCATTTTACTCTGTGTTGAATTGAATTGATGGTACATGCTGATCGTTTAACACTGGGAAACATGAGGACACGGATGCTGTGCAAATGATTTATGGATCTTTAATATGGAATGATATTTACAAAAAAAAAACATTATCAAACAAAAAATTCAATCACGGAGTAATAGAATAACAATATGCGATATGACCGTAATCATATTCGCGGTAAGTCAAAGAACATTAACACGTCTGACCTTTCGAAATCACAACATTATGCAACGATCGATGACTGGAAAAACATATTCGAATACTCGAATCGGCGTCTTATTTTGATCGGCACGAGTCCTATCTGCGACACAACATCTGGCAGCCGGCTCGTGGAAAGTCGTCGAAAATAAAAATGAGAACATTTTCGTGCAAACGAAATGCATTTCGAAAACGGGCCGTAGTGCGGCCGAATTGTTTTTATCTATTACATCATACGCCGATACAGAAATAACGCGGCAAAACACATTCGCAGCGCCGGCGTTCAGCGAAAACGTTCAGCGTGCGTCGTCTGGGACACATGTGGGGGAGGTTGTTTGTTGTTCGCGGCGGAGTCACTTACCTTATCGAAGAAGAGGGGTAAGCGTTCTTCCGCTGGTTATCTTGGGGTTTTTTGGTCTGATCGCTCATTACGGGATGGGGAGGGCGCGGGGTGCTCAGCCCCCGCGCCCAGGGAGCCCCCTATTCGCCACCACTGAAAAAAAATAAATTATTAAATATTTATACGATTATGATAATGAATTACTACTTTGATTTATATTTTTCTACAAATCTGTATATATGTTACAGTTTGAGTGTCCACTTCGTTTATACACGAACTAGTCTGTTTATACACCTTGTAACGGCTCTAGTTCAATTGTTAATGTGGTACAACAATTTAAGTTGTTTTGCACTCAAATAACGCTCTTATGCTAAATATCAATAAGGTGGAAATCGGTACGTCAAATAATGATCGAGAAATACGCGTAGCGTCTACCCGTCGTGTCAGTTTGAACTTTGGGAGTTTGTTTTGAACACGCTTTGAAAACTCAACGTAAAACCCAACCTAACCCAAGCATTATACTTATGACGTCTATTTTTAGATTAGACGCGATTATATGTAGGTAAATTTTGACAGCTGATATTCAAACTAAAATCGATAGTTTAGATATACTCAAACTAGTATGGGTATAAACAAAAAAAGTGAACACTTGAACTGTAACATATGTAAAAATGAATCGTGGTTTGGTTTACGCCTATAACTCAAAAACCGCTTGACCGATTTGTATAATTATTTTTTTCTTTTGTTTGCTTTAACTAACGGGTGGTTTACGAAAAAAAAGTAAATTCTTAAACAAAAGCTAAAAAATAATGTAATTAATTTTGTATGAAAAATGATGGTACACTCCCAATTCGGCCGGCAATTGTGTTGTGTATATTGCATATAATCAGGGGCATTTTGTTTTATTCCGCAATCCGACCGGCAGTTGTGTTGTGTAGATTGTATACAACCAGGAGCATTTTGTTTTCAATGTATTTTTGAAATTAATTTTGTATGGAAGAGTATTGATTGTGACGATAATTACAATTAGTATACCGGTGTGTGCAGAACGCGTGAAGACAACGGGAACAACGTGGACACGGCAAAAACGGGACGTATTGTCATCTTAGTTTTAGCGAGACTAACGAACAGTGATTATAGAAGATAAGAAATTTACCTGGTCAGCTAGTAGCAATAAATTAAATCATAAACACGAAATTTATGTATAACGTCTAATTTGAATTTGCAATATTTCATGAATACAATAAAAAAATATTAAATCATAGTAATCTCTAATGGCCCAATTAAACTGTAGTACATTTCCGAGATTTTCCACTTGAAAAATAACTTTTCGTTTCGCAATCGTCGCCGATCGATTCTTTATCTAATTTATAATTTCGGTTTGATTTGATCGATTACCGAATCAAATACAATTTAACATCTTGTCGTAACTTTATATGATAGTGATCGTGAAAAATTAATCAGTCGAATGAAATTCTTGCCGTAATGCGGAAGTGTTGTGAGATTTTGAATTTAGCGAGTTTCGATTTTTCTCAATTGTATAAGATAATTCGTTGAAGAGTCATCTATATAGAACGACACAAACTAAAAAGTTGTCGATGATCTGAATATCGATACTCATTTGAATCAATGAAAGTTTTATAAATCAAGTTTATTTCTTATTCCAAAATGAAAAGTTGAAACAAATGTCACCCGATTATTTAAATGTAAATATATGTGCCTCGAATAAATATAATCGCTTACAGATTATTTACCAAATAAACATGAAGATTTATGATTGTAATCTCATTCTAATTACATTCAAGATATCTTATGAGTATAAATGCGTTTATTTTGGTCGAAAACAACGAAAATTGTGTTCGTAAACTACATCTAGTAGTAGTGCTAATTCTTATATGAACAATTACGATTTCTCTCTGAAATATTCACATCATGTACTTACTGATTCCTAATGATATAATTCGACGTCGACTTCAACACTTCAACATGAAAATAGAACTACGTCTGAAAAAGCGATCGAAAGTTTCTATAACCGCAACGCAACACTCCAACGGAAAAAATCGCCAATCGGAAAATCGCACGAGCGAAAAGCCCAATCTTCAACACTTTTCACACAAACGAGGAGGCTTTCTCGCCGACATCGTCCACGAGAACTGCACAAGCGACGCGCGAAAGTAAACAAGCGCATCGGCGCCGATTTTTCTCGGCGGCCATCCTCCGGGAAAACTCCGGATTTTCCGCGACTTTTCCGACTGAAGCGTGATCGGCCGCGGTCCGAGCGGCCATCGATCGTGTAAACAAAATAAATATAAACGTGACTCACCGCGGACGCGATGCCCCGCGCCGACCTCGGGGGCGGAGCGCCGTCAGCGAGACGGGGGGCGGAGCGCCCCCGACGCGGGCGCATCGTCCATAATGCGCCCCCAGCGGCGTCAACAAAACACGACGCGTTTGATTTTTGTACACACTGATCAAAAGTGACATATGAGATCGCGGAGAGACTTCTCGGCTGCACCGATCCGAGGTCGACGTCTCTTTCGCGCTTATGACGGAAACGCTGGGGCGCGAAAGAGACGAACGATTTGACAGGTCGTCCGAAGGGGGCGCGGGCGGAGGCTCGAGGGCGGATTCCCGCCGGGACGGGCGACTTTTGGCGGCCGTCGCTCCACTATCGAGCCCCGACACAAATAAATAAATAGTAAGGTTATTGAATTTCTGTAAATTATGCGGCACTGCCACCTAGCGATCGACGCGTGAACTTTTGTATTGTCTTTCGGAAAACTTTGTAGGGGGGTGTAACTTTGGACGGCGTCCGCTTTCGCGTCTTCGCCGTAGATCGTACGTCAAAATGTCAAATACGGTTTTTCGAATTACATAATTGCGCAACGAGATGAGGCTGGGCCGATTTTTGTGTCGAGGGTCTAACGATTCGGATGAACGGAAACGAAAGCTGGATTGGTCTAGCGACTACGCGATAGTTTATCAAAATATTGACGTTTTGTTTACTTCCGCATGCACGTTTGAAAATTTTTGTTTTTCTTCATAATGACTTTCGGTCGACGTCCAGTTTCCCGCGATAGACGTGAATCTGTCCGTCGACGTTTTGTGTACATTTCGAACCACCGTTGATAAGAAATAGTCAGTGCTCTTCGCTTATCTTTTACAATTCGACGCGTGCATTTTACAAACGTTAGTGAAAAATAAAAACTTGATTCGATTTGAAATTTTTCGTTAGTTTTATTTTGGATACTCGAATATTTAAAAAAATCAACATCGTTTCTGCGTCAATCGGAAAATCGATCTGTCTACAAATAATTAACTATTTTTTAATTTTTTGTGATAAACGATTCAAAATTTATAACGAAAAATACAGACAGGTACACAAAATATATGTGTATATGTTACAGTTTGAGTGTCCACTTCGTTTGTGCACGAACAAACTAGTCTGTTTATTCGCCTTCTAAATGCTCTAGTCCAATTGCTAGTGTTGTGCGACAATTTAAGTTGTTGCACTCAGATAACGCTCTCATGCTAAATATCAATAAGGTGAAAATTGTTATGTCAATTAATGATCGAGAAATACGGGTAGCGTCTACCCGTCGTGTCAGTTTGAACTTTGAGAGTTTGCTTTGAACACATTTTCACAACTCAAGCTAAAACGCTAAACCAACCTAACCCAAGCATGATACTTATAACATCTTTTTTTAGTAATATGCAGGTAAAATTTGACAGTTGATATTCAAACTAAAATCGATAGTTGAGTATACCCAAACTAGTGTGGGTGTAAATAAACAAAAGTGAACAGGGACATATATGTATACCGTGTTCTCCCGAAAATAAGACTCGATACTATATTAATTTTGTACCCAGAAATCGTGCTAGGGCTATTATTTCTGGGAAAAAAAGTCCGTGCATACGACAATTTGTACTCGTAAGTACATATCTCATTCAACAATGGTTTGCTCATAAACAAATAATTCAAACGCTTTTTTTTGATAAAAAAAAAGTTTTAATTAATGAAAAAATCGCAGGTTTAGAAATCCAACAAAAATATGCAAATATAAGTTTTATCGAAAATTTAACATATTAAAGAACATATAGTCAAAGAAATCAAATTGAAAAATATATAAATATTTGTGGAAAATCTTAATTTTATGTACAGGGCACCGAATCAGAACCGTTGCGATAACCAGTCACAAGTACCACATTGTCGAACATTTTCTCACTAGGTCTTATTTTCGGGATAGGTCTTATTTTCGGGATAGGGCTTATTTACGGGATAGGATTGAAAAAAATCTTAAAATCACGGTAGGGCTTATTTTCGGGAGAACACGGTATGTGATGGATTGAATCGTTGCGAAAATAATAAATACAATAATCACCCCTACGACGTAATTTTTTTCAAACGCATTTGAATCCTAATTTTTTAATTTTTATTTGAAAAAAATAATTGACTCGTAAAAATATGAAAAATGAAAATGTTTCATTAATCGATTTCCTATATATCCCCCTATAACCCGTCTTGACGTTTCAGGGGGGACGAGTGCAATCCGTCGAGCGAAAAGAGCGACACCGTTTGACGTATGCCGCATAGGCGGCTTCGCTCGGATCGACGCGCGTGCAACGTTGGTTCGCGCCGGTGTCGCCGCCTGGCGGGCGATCGCGCCGCGCTCTAAACAAGGTCAGACGCAGCAGCCGCGGGCCGCAAGCTCCACACCTCGCCCATACGTGTCGGTCGGGGCTCCGCAGTGTTTCGGGGGCTCGTCGGGCGCCGGGGGAGCCGCCCCTCTAGCCGGGCGTCGGCGCGAACACGGGAGCGGCCCGCGCCACCGGAGAAAGCTATGCGGCTCGAGAACGGCTGAGGATGAGTGTCGTGTCTACGGCGCCAGCCGTGGAGCCCCCCGCGATGGCCGGACGGCGGTGAACCGCGATGGAGAGGGCTCCGCCCGCCCCCGCCTGACCGCATGGCCCAGCCGGCCGCGGCCAAGGGGGACGGGGGCGCCCCCGCCCCCCCGCCCGCCCTCGCAGTCAGGAAGGACCTCTACCCTTCCGTCAAACTGCCCAAGCTGTCGCCCGTCTCCTGCGTCAAGCTCGAGACCGACTTCGAACAGAGCATCGACGAGATCGCCACCCAAAAGAGGATGCAGCTCACGAACGGTCGCGAAGACAGCCCCCCGAGGGAGTCGCGCAAGAGGCGCGGCGACGACGCCCCCAAGAACGGCTTCTCCGACGCCAAGCGCTCCAAGTGCTCGAAGGTCGCGTTCAAGCCGGTGCCCCCGCGCCACATCAAGGGCGGCAAGAACCTGCACATGCTCCAGCGGGAGGTCGCCAGGGAGCCCCCGGCCCCCAAGGGCGGCAAGCCGTTCAGCCACCGGATGAACCAGCTGCCGCCGCACAGGGGCAAGCCGAGCATCGGCAAGGTGACCGCGCTCGAGTCCCCCAAGAGCGGCAAGCCCCGGAGCATGATGGGGATGGGGTCGTCCGTCCCCAAGAAGAAACAGAACGCCAAGAAGTTCGCCGTCGAAACTTATCACAGTCAAATATCCGAGGACACCAACACTATCAAGATCAAAATCAGAAAGGCGAGCAGTCAAATACAGGTCATTTTTTCAATATCGAACTTTTTGCAATTGTCGTTCGCGCGTCGAGGGAGATTCTGTTCGAGCGAGTTTTCCCCGACGTTCGTTCGCGTCCGAACATGCCAGATTGTTTTTCTTATCTGACGATTGTGTCTAATACGGACACAGTACACAATGTCGGATGACACATTTATTTATTTATATTCTTGCTGTTTTGTTTATACAATTCCATATAATCGTTCGAAATCGAAATTTCACATCTTCCCAATGAAGTCAAAACTGAACAATATCCGTAAAATCTTTTATCATAATCTTTGCAGTCCTAAAAGTTCTTTTATTTATTTATTTATTTTTGATATATATAGACACGATTACAATTCTATCATAAAAACGTCAGCTAACAAACGATAGTAATAAATTATAAATGTTTCTATATTCAGATTTACACCCTTGTCCAGTTTGTTTTTCTACTATGTATATTTTAAAAGAACTCAATCATCAAAATAAGTAATAGCTAAAGAGAAAGTAATTCAAAATAATTCTCGATTCTCTTCCTTTTATCTTTGACATCGTTGAATTATAAAAAAAAAATTCAGTAAGTGCAATTTCTATTACTTATTGCACCTGTGTTATTTTCGAAAAATTCCTTCAAAGAGGATCAGTGAATGTTTTCATTCAAAATTGTAATTCATATTTTGATGTTGAATTTACTTTTGTTTTCAATTTTATTAAAATTGTTGGCTTTTCGAGTATACTTTGCACAAAGTCGCAATTTTCAAAATTTGATTAGTTTGCATGTTCAATTGTTCAGCAAAATACATTCTGTTGTTGTGAGCGTTACTCAACTGTTCAAGAATTTGCAGTAATAAGTAAAATTCACATAAAAAATTATTCAGCCAAACACAAAAGGTAGTTGTTTTGTTATAATTTGTTGTTTAATTAAATTCTTTTGATTAATTATATACCAATGTAATCATTTTACTCTGTCTACTTATATATAAACATGGAACTATAACTGAGGATTTGCTATTTATTTTTGAAAAATAATCTATCTGTATATTACTCAATATATTTATACGTATTTTATTATACGTTTTATTAGCATGCATTACATAGTCTTTGAATGTTAATTGTTTGACTTTGCGTTTATTGTTATTATTGATAACTTTTTAACTGTTGAAACTTCATAAAACTAAATATAATAGTCTTAAAATGTAAATTTTTGTAGATCGCTGAAGTAATACCTGATGCCAAGAAGATCATCTTACCTGAAGTTAAAAGGAAGAGAAATGCTTCTCCTGCAAGCGGCAGTAGCTCTGGCGAAGAATATGATCCGTCTACTGCTATAGTTACTCCCGCTCCGAAACCTCGTGCTCATCGCCCACGTCCTATTAGACCACACAATCATGCTAAAAATACACATGGAAAAGGTAAGATCAATTTTTCTTTCTTTTTTGTGTCAAAGTAAGGTAATTTATCAAAAATCAACAATATTTTTGTAGCTGCCAAATCACAAGCTGAAGTACATCCGGCTACTTCTGTAAGTGTTGAAATTCCTCCTACGAAAATAAAAACTTCATCAATTTCTCAAAGTCCATGGGGATCTACTATTCCCGAGGAACTTTTAGTTACGATATTTAAACATGTATCAGCAGCTAAAGGTACTCTCCCTGCACTTATAAGGTCAGTATTCAAACGTTAATGATAAATGTGAAAAGACCAACATTACGTTCTATAGATTTAACTTTCTTATTTTTAAATTGTCAGATTGGGAGAAGTATGTAAATTGTGGCACACAGCAAGTACAACACCAGCTCTATGGGGTGCAGTGGAGTTGTCCCATTATACTAAAGATAAATGGAAAACTGATCATAGACTTGTGTGGTTACTAGAAAATAGACTTCCGATGTGCCACCAGCTTAATCTCAGTAAGCTTCGTCTCTATCAATTTTTCATATTTCATCGAATTGTATTTTACTTTTAATTTTTTATAATTTTCTCAGGTAATTGGAAGGTTTCGAATTTGGCCTGGGTTATAAGTTGTATCGTTGAATATTGCCCTAATTTACAAGAATTAAATCTTTCGGGATGGAAACGTTTGACGAGCGATCAGTTAAAGGAGTTTACAGTAGGACTTAAAAAGTTATCTCGTCTTGATTTAAGTTGCACTGTATGTTTGTTAAAATTCATATTCATTTAGTTTTTTCAGTATAAAACGTAATTCTTATCTATGTTTTTATTTTAGTCTGAAACCGCATCATCAGGAAGTTGTTTATCTGTCGCTAGTCTCAAGCATATGGCACAAACAATGGGAGACCAACTTACACATTTAACGTTAGCTAATAATAAGTTGACTGGGTTGCCTGCTATATTAGTCGCTATAGCTGTGAGTTTGATTTTGTTAAAACAATTATTATCCATCTCTTTGGTACAAATTTCATCAACTTGTTGTTTTCAATATAGAATAACTGTCCCAACTTGGAATTGCTTGATTTATCCAACTTGACTGCTGTCAGTCATCCAGCATTAATCCCTTTGGAAAGACTACAAAAAGGATGCTCACGTTTGAAAGTATTACGTATAACCAATTCACAAGTTGTTTTAGCTACTGCTTCTACTCAAGAACAGGTATATAAATTAATAAAGAAAAAAAAAGCACATCTAAGGTAACGGATTTTAATTTTTTTTTTCTAATTTTACTCAGGTCGAGTCACCAGGATTTCCTTTATTAGAAGAACTTTCTGTTGCTTGTCCATCTACAGACTATAAACTTGTAGATGATGAAGTACTAGGAAGGTTATTAAAAACATCTACTTCTCTTAAGCTGCTCGATGTGCGTGGTTGTATAAGAATAACTCACTCTGGCCTTATCAAAGTGCCTGCTTGGGATTTGCAGCATCTCTTTCTCAGTGGTATTTTTTTATTTTTTTGTTATATCAATATATTTGAAAGTCATTTTTTCAATAACTTTTATGTGAAATTATTAGGGTGTTGTGTGACACGTCGGCCTAATTCTTGTCTAGAACTTATATGTGAAAAATGGTCTCATAGTCTTTTAGAAGTAGATTTGGCTTGGTCTACTGTTACGCAGTCTTTGAATGCAGCAGTCGAGGCATTAGCTGAAAAGGGTCAAAATAGTGTATTAAGGTTTGTTTATTATACATACTTTGTTTCCAATAGATATGTTTTTTTTGAATGATTAATAAAAAAAATCTTAATTACAGGATATTGAATCTTTGTGGATCATCTGTATCATATGAACCTGTCAAAACAATAATATTGAAATGTCCTCAATTGGAATCTGTTAATTTGTCATCTTGCCGCGCTTTACCGAGAGGAATAAAACGATTATATTCTGGAAAGGAACTTACAGATTTAAGAGATAGCTTAGATCCAGAAAAAATTTTGCTGAAAGAAAAATCAGAGCGTCTTGCTAAAGAGGCTAAAAAGAAAGCTCAAGAAGAAGCCAAGAGAAAGTCTGATGCTAAAAATAAAGATGGCAAAAAAGATGTTTCTGAATCTGGTTCTAAAAGTCCGTGCAAAGATGTTGAAATTAAGAGTCCTAGAGACGATAGTTTTATTTCTGAATCAGAAAAAGATGAAGCTAGTACAAGCATGAAAAGCCCAGCTTCTGCTTTGAGTAGTCCAGCTTTGACACAAGCTACAACTTCAGTCAGATCTGTTGAACAAGAAGATTCACCTCAATGTATTACTCCTCAGATAAGCCCTGCTCCAAATAAAGGCTCTTTTCATGAGCAATTTTCACCACAACAGTGCTCAAGTGCTATTTCAACTCCGAGAAGTAACCAAAATCCCAATTATAGTCCAATACCTCGGACCTTGGCTTCAGAAGTTAGTGGATCAAATCAGTGTGATTCAGATTCAAGGCAAGAAGTGAAAAATTCTAACTCTTGGAATTTAGGGCAATTTAGTCCTATGACAAAACAAGAAGGACCGACATCTTCTCACCCAAGTCCCGATACTGGAAACTCTATCATAGGAAACAAAGTAGAAGTTCAAAAACCTGTGGGCAGTTGGAATTTTGGTCATTTTAGTCCATCAGTTACCAGACAGGAAAATAGTCCATATTCGTCTCAACAAAGTCCTTATCCTTCACAGACTAGTCCTGATATGGGTCAGTCTGCAAGTAAAACTAATCAACATCAAAGTAATTGGAACTTGGAAAAGTTCAGCCCTGCAGTGAGACAAGAATCTGCTTGTTCCAGTCAACCGAGTCCAGAAACTGGTCAAGTTGTGTCCACAAGATCTGGACAGGGGAATTGGAATTTGGGAAGATTCAGCCCGATGCCTTCAAGTGCAATGTTGCCGAGTCCTGACACAAGTCAAGTTACTTCTTCGGGGAAATCGTGCGGTCAGTGGAATTTAGATCGGTTCAGTCCTATGACTAGAGCCGAATCTTCTCCCGCTGCCATTCCTAGTCCTGACACTGGTGTATCTAATGTGAAATCTGGTCATTGGAACATTGGTCACTTCAGTCCAATGGCAAGACCTGAAATGTCACCTGCTCCACAACCTAGCCCTGAAACATCAGGTCAAGGTCTTTCAAAATCCAATTGGAATATTGGACATTTTAGCCCGATGGCAAGGCAAGAAGCATCTCCCATCGGGCAGCAACCAAGTCCAAGTAGTATTCAATCAACACCAAAATCTGTGCCTGGCAGCTGGAACCTTGGACAATTTAGTCCAATGTCTACTAAAGTCGATAGTTCGAGTGGTATTCAAAAATCAGTGCAAAATGACATAGCGCCTAATATGTGGGACGTTGTGGGATGTAATGCTCAGTATTCACTGCATGAAGCTAGTGTTAAAAGTGATACCGAACGGACAGGTAGTTGTTTTGGTAACGTTGATCAAGTGACTACTACTACATACTGCTCCGGTGGCAGTCAAGCAATGTATACTGGTTATTCTGATCCTTTGAATGGACCGTCGAGTGTCGAATGATACCAAATTTAATGGTTCGGTGTGTTGAGTTTCAATAATCATTTCTGAGCAATATATTTTTTGAGAGCAATGATATTAAGAATGCGTGGAAATAACATTTTCTTAACAGTTACTAGTGTGGTCCCGTCTATCACATTATTTTTTTTATACATGTATATTATAAGTCTGACTATAACAAACGAAATATAGTATAGGCAATTTGTTTTAAGAGCTAGAGTTTTTATTAGAAATGTTGTGAAAGTGCGCTTTATGATATGCAGTGTGATTCCCTCAGAAAGTTTTCCAAGATTTAGCGAATTGGAGAACTTTATAAGTATTTTTTTAGCCAATAAACGTATTGAAAATTTAAATTTGAACCTTTGTTTTAGCTGAATTTTGTTTAAAATACAATTTTACATGTTCGTATTTATTATTTAACTTTTTTTTTTTAAATCTATTTAAACCCAATAAAACACCCCTAGTGCTTAAAATGGATGCAATATTGAAACAAAATAATTTTATTTTTTCAACAAAATTCCCTAAAATTATTTATAAGGGATATTAACTGAGCAATAAATTTCTATTGATGGAAAATATGTTTATTTACCGATTATCAATAGATTTTTTTATGTACAATTTGTAAAAATTATTTCAATTTATTAAAATATGAATAATAGAAAATAAAGCATGTGCTAATTTATAGAATATTGTAATCTGTAATACATACTCGTAATGAATTTTTTGATGATATTGATGTCTATTAGTGAAAAAATGAATAAAATAATAGCGGTTTACTTGGATAATTTTTCAGGGGCATCACTGCATTTGTTTTTGTTGCTAATTTGTATATCTAAATGTTTCATATTGTTAAATATTTTATAGTATGAATATGTAAAAATGTAATAATTTTATATTATATTAAATTATTGAAATGATTTCTAATAATTCCAGATATGGCAATCTCTATGTTGATCTTGATTTTTTTTTTGTAAATGCATCAAAGACTTATAAATTCCAAATTGTTGACAAATTATCGTATTATTCATTTTGTTATTAAATGTATTATATTAACATTAAACATTTTCAACAAGAGAAATTATAAGTCATATTTTCATTGATTTTATATTTGTTGACTTACATTGAAGTTTGGTAAAAACCCTTTTAGTACCCTTTGAATCTTCAATAAATAAGCCAGAAATACCGTAGAAAGAAGTGGGTTTTTAAATAATTTTTTATTTCATCCAGAAATGTTTGTAAATATGTTTTGGGTTAAAAAATAATGCTTCAATTGATAATAATCGGAATATCTATATGCTTATAAAACATGGTTCAAAAATAATTCAATCCGATTTAAAGATGTGACTAAAAAAATAAGTTTAAGAACACATCTGATATGAACCTGTTTTAAGCAAGTCTAAAAACATTGAAAATTATTTAAAAATGTTTTATTTTAATTTCAGTATTAAAAGAATATTATATCCTAATATAAAAACTCAATTTTCAATCAAAATATTTTCAAAATTTGGTTATAAATGAGACGATTTTGAAAGCCGGTATATATCGGCTTAGGGTATTTTTGGCATATCTTCAATTTTCAATGTATCGACTTGTGGGTATTGTAAGGGTGAATATTTTTTATATTGATGCAATCTTATTTTTTTTATTTATTTATTTTACATTTTAACAAATGTTTTACAATACTATATAGTATTGCAATAATTATCAAATCAATATTGTACTTAAAAATATGTAATCCAACAAATTATATGATTTCTGATTTGCATAAATATTTAATTTATTTTTAACATTATCTGATTTTTTTTAAATTAAAAACATTTAAAATGGACGATTTTATTTTATCACATACCTATACAATTATGGTGTTGAAAAATTGCTTGAAAAATTGTATGAACATGTTTTATCAACCAATTCATAAAGGGTCCAAAAGTCAACTATAAAATTATATTTAATTTGAGTTCACAATTTTTTTTTCTTACCTATAAATACATATTTTGCTTGTAACTGATGCATTTAGATCAGCGTATGAAATAAAAAAAAAAATTAAATACCAATATTTGATGAAATAAATTAATATTTGAGTTTATTTGCATGAAATGAGTTACCGAATTTTGGTAATCAGTATGTGATTCAAAGTTGTATATTTATACAAACAAATAAAATTTCATATATTGAATTTTTAAAGAGAACATTTTGTAAAATAGTAACTTAAATGTCAATTATTATTTATGTCAATTATTTTCATTTCACATAATTAGTTTACGTTGCATAAATTTGAATTTTGCGAATGTTCAAAATTTTTTCTCAATCAAATCAAAGGTGAAAATTTATTTTTTTCAATATGAAAAGCATTTATTTATTTTAACGAGGATAAATAAAATTATTTATAGATGGATATAGTTCATGAATTTCATTGGATTGTTTTGGTACTGTCCGAGTGTAATATTTTTGAAAAGTTACTAAATGCCAAATTCCACTCCTTTTTCACAGAATATATATGTAATATTTATTCCATTTTTTTTTCATAGTGACATAGGTGAATCCGACTACAATACATATGATATGATATTATATATTTGTAATTAAGATACTTTGTAGACATGTAATTTTAGACGAATATAAGATGTACAAATAACTTTATTTTACTATATTTTGTTTTATGTGTGAATGAAGTATAGAATTGATTTATTATTTATATTGATATTTATTATTGTTAACATGCGTACACTTTGTTAATGTTTCCTTAAATTTTCACAAAGCCTACTCTGACGTTTTATCAGTGTTATAAGGGATTGGATATTTAAATAATGTTTTATGCTCGTATGTAAGCGATTAGAAACTTTCAAATTCATTTAAATTCAGTAGTGATTTATGTTTGTTATTAAATTAATACGTTTTGTTTGGAGGTTATCGATTGTTACATTTATTTCCATTTCTCGAGTTCTACTCTGCCTGTTGTTTCCTAAACGTTACACATTCTAAAGAAAAATTCTCGTACAAAATTATAAAGTGTAAAAAATTCTTCTTCCTGAAATATTTCGATGTATAAATAAAATAGTTCACATTGTAGATTTCGGAACATAGTCTATCACTGAACCGAAGAAGTATCCAAGAATTTGAGGATATAATTTAATATGTGTATTTTTATGGAAACACAAAATCGATCATGTTGTGCGACCACTCCATAAAATATTTGTAAATTTAAACGATTAAATATTTTTCAGAAATAGTTTGGTAATTTTATAATTTTATTAGAGTTGGATGTGTTTGAGAGATTAATTGCATAATTACAATTATAAATACGAGAAATATGTACATAATGACATAAAATAATATATCGGAAAATATTAACAATTTATTATAATTACTGTAATTAAAAATAATTTGAAATTTAATAAACAATTAATTAAAAATGTGTTTTTATTATTCAATTTAACTGAATTGTGCAGTGTTTTGATTTTTTTTTTATAGATGCAGTCCACACGAAAATGTCGAAAACGAAACTAACTATAAGTACTTCATTTGAAATGTATGTGCACCCATAAAGTAAGTTTGTATGCATTTAGTAG
The DNA here is from genome assembly GCA_028571205.2 of Hydropsyche betteni. Taxonomy (NCBI): domain Eukaryota; kingdom Metazoa; phylum Arthropoda; class Insecta; order Trichoptera; family Hydropsychidae; genus Hydropsyche; species Hydropsyche betteni. The sequence continues at coordinate 1,969,724 of JAOXNN020000052.1, read as the reverse complement.
ATAAATAAATTACCCGATAATAACGTTAATAACGTTACAAAAATAAAAAATTGAAAAATCTGATTTTTGTGTTATTCTCAGATTTATTATATCATGCGTATTGTTACATAACACAGGATACGCCTAGAATTTTTGGTAGGTATGCGCAAATTTTACACTAATCATTGATAAATTGAATCACCTTTTTTGGATAATAATAAACCAGAATTAAGTCGGTATAACTGTACAAAACAAAAAACATTGTTCCCAACATGTGTCCGAACGACACTAGCACACAAAGATAATAGTACACACCGAGCGTAAAACAGATTAGCGAAAAATTTCTAAATACTTAGTATGACTAACAATAAAATAAACTATAAAGCATGATTTGGATCATTTAATCATTTGTGTATCTAGATTTCTAATTGTCTTAAAACGCGTCGTGTCTATGTGTGCCAGTGTCGTGTGCATTAGGGTCATTGGCGCAAACGTCCGCCCACCAATTTCCTAATGACAAAAAATTAAAAGGTCAGAATTTTAATCAAAAACGGTTAGAATAAAATGATGAATTGTCAGAATAAAATAATAAATGGTCTGAATTTAGGTAATAACGAAATAGGTAATAACGAAATTTAGGTAATAACGAAACGGTCAAAATAGGTTAGGTTAGGGTTCTTGATATAATTCTGACCATTTAATATAAATTCAGCAAAATTCTTACCATTCAATATACCCAGTATTCTGACCCTTTTGATTAAAATTCTGACTAAAACATGATTAAAATTCTGACCAATATCAAATAAATTCTGATGAATGCGATAAAAATTCTGACCAAAATCGTATTCAAATTCTGACCATTTAAACAGCAGCCTTTTCTAATCAACATTTGCGCCACGCGAAGTTCTGTACAAAATCAGCTGTTCACAAAAAGTTGGCAGCCCTTGCGCAACTTGGTCAGTCCTCTGACGGACGGTGATGTGCATTTTGTCGCCGGCGGCCTGCTGATTTCCGATTTTGTGATGACAAAGTGATGTCGTCCCGCGGCTCCAAATCGGAGGGCGGCGGCGGCGGGGGCGCGGGCGGTGCGGGCGGAGGCGCGGGCGGGGGCGGAGGCTCCGGCAGCGGAGGCACCACCCCGGCCTCGGCTGGGGCCGGCAGCGGGAGCGGGGGCGGAGGCGCCTGCTGGACCACGGTCACTGCGCCCCTCTTGCCTGGGGCCTCCGACCCTTCGGCAGCAGACTTTCTCAAGCTGGTCGTTCGCTTGGCCGACGGGTAATTTGATTCGTGACGCATTTTATTTGTGCAATCTTTGCATTTTCATTAGGATAGTAACTGTGAATCATTGGCTATTTGCAGTTAGAGTAACTGCGAATCATTGGCTATAGTAGATAGGAACGATGTTAATAACATCGGCTGTGGATTTGTTAAGAAACGGAAAACGATGAAATGTGAAAACCCGATTGTGTGAACCCGAAATGTGTACTCGATTTTAATATTTAATTAATAAAATCGAAATAGTTCATTCGTTATTTGTTTGTGACATATAGGCAAAGTCAGTAATTGGTAGTTAATAAGCATCATATTATAAACGTTAAGATAAGACGATAAAATTATAGCCGTTATTGTAATGACCATAAAGACTAAATTCGGAACTCGCGTTATAGCTATTCTTGTGTAGCGGTTATAGCCGTTATATTTGAACGGCATACAGGCTAAATTGGAACGATATACAAAAAAACACAGCATTTGTCATCGGTGATCATATACATGTATAGGGGATTCAAATATTTTTTCCACTGTGTAATAATCGACGTATTGCATAAGTCAATAGAAACACTTTTATAAGCTTGATATTATAGACGTTAAGTGTATACGCTTAAAGACCATATACGCATGAAGAATAATTTTATAGACGCAAAAAAATAATCGTATCGACTCGTGGTTTTAAAGTCGCGAGCGTCATTGAACAGATAAACACACACACACATACACACACAGAAATTCGCAATTATATATAGGGGATTTGCTGGACGATTTTGTGCTAGTTTATGATGGGCGATTTTGGATTGGGTGAGTTTTCGATGTTTTGATTTTTGGTGGTTGTATCGTGTGTGTTTTTTATACGAATTTGGTTTTGGAATGTCTTGGTTTCAAAAGAGTGATCGTTTGTTTTCATGTGAAGAGAGTTTATTCGAAAAGCGTTTAATGAGTGTTGTTTAAAAAGAATTTTCTTAAAAATCTACATGAAATTTTTGTTTGTACGATTGGATCGTTTTTATTTCAGTTTAATAATATATTTAATGCTAATTATTATCTTGATTGTTTCCTAAAACAAAAAAATTAACATAATCAGCCACGTTCATTTTCAGAACATGCTGATTAATTATTGAGATTAAATACTGTTTTGTTTTGCAAAATTTTTAAACTCGAATCAAAATGAGCATTTCTTACCCCATATATTATTTTTTTACTATATATTTTTTTTAATATTCGTTGAAAATAAGTGACAATTATCCCAAATAGTTGATTGATCTAAGAACATCTTGAAGTAATAGGTTTAAATTTTATAATATGATCAAATTCCGTATTTCTATTCACGATAAAAATATCGAAATTTTTAAATATAATATATTATAAATTACCCAGACTGCATTTGATATTATTGTCAACAACACCATTTCCATATTTATTTTAAAGAAATTCTCAATCAAACTTGAACTACAAAGACATACAACTCTACATCGGAAACATTAACACTTTGCATACTATCGCAAACAATTTCCACCGTCGCCCATAACTCACAAAACAATCCATTCGACTTCAAGAAAACACGCGTAGATATTTTCGAAAAATTCATAAAATATGTAGCGGTTATTGCGTGCGCGCGAACCTTTTTCATTGTTGTTTATTCGCGCGCGGTCTGAACATATGAGAACTCGCGCGTATGAGAAAATATGAAGAGTTTTCTTTGGCGCGTCTGAAAGCGACCCTGCCGCTGTAAATTTTCATCTACGCTTTTTAAAAATGAAATTCAATATTTCAAAATGTGTCCGAATATCGCTCTTGGGAGGTGTTTTAGCACCACACGAAAAAACGTGAATAATGACTCGCCATACAAACATATCATATTCCTAACGATCCTCTCGTCTAAGATAGTTTTGGATAAATCCTCGTTCACGTTTATATTTGTACTTGTATATTGGTGCGATGTTAATAGCATCGGCTGTGAATTACGTAATTATGTATAAATAAATTAAATCTATGCAAAAATATTTTATAACCGTTCCGTTGCGAA
>JAOXNN020000052.1:1938795-1966347 GCA_028571205.2 Hydropsyche betteni | reverse complement strand
CAAGGCCTTGCCAAACAAATGCGGCAGTCTAGGCTATACCTTACCGCGCTAGCCCAAGTCGTATTTCGGTAAGGGAATACGCTAGTATTCAACAGAATTATTTTGGAGTGGCAACACAGCGCAACGAGAACAGTCCGGCGATCGTCGTCGAGAGGAGCGGGTCTCGCGTTCCGTCTGCGCTTCTGATGTCTTCTTTCCCACGATAATCTGTCGAGGATGGCTTGCTCCGAGGCGGACGCTCTCATGAGCGGTCCTCTCGCCGCCTGGGTGAGTGCTCGCTCTACTCAATAACTCAACGTTACGCATAAACGTCGAAAAGGAGCATAGGTGGTCACGGTCGGCCGCCCTCGCCCCCGCCTTGCCTTTGTACGTTTACGGTTTCCGGTTTCCGGCAAACTGTGACTCGCGTCTCTCTCCCCCGATCGTTCACTTTTCGTTATTTCCCCACAGTTGAGCTCGTGTCTGCCGCGTCCCGAAATCCTGACCGAGTACTCTTCGCTGTGGAACGGAGAAGCGCTGCACGAAGTCGTCCTCCAGATCGACCCGGAGCCTCCCCACCAGACGACGAGCCTCGACGGCCTGGAGGGCCAGGCCCTGCTCGCGGCCAAGATCAAAAATTTCGACTGCATCGTCAAAAACATCAAAGCACTGTACGAGGAGGAGCTGGGACAAACCCTGCTCATGGTACCCGAATGCATGACCATTTGCAAAACTCCAGAATCCAAAGAAGCCGTAGAAAACATGAAACTTTTGATCTTGCTACTACTCGGAGCCGCCGTGCAATGCCCCAACAAAGAACTGTTCATCACGAGAATCAAAGAATTAGATCTGGAGACCCAACACGGAATCGTCGAATGCATCAAACAGGTAATTTTTTCACAATTTCACTTTTGTTCTATCCGAAAAAATTGTGCAAACTTTTGTATCGTTCAGGTGACCGACAATCAATCGTTGGTTTTGACGCCCGACTCGTTGGAGTTTTTCCAATCGGCCACGATGTACGACCACGTGAGGAGGCTGGCCAAAGAACGCGATCATTACATGAGTCGTTGGACGAGTTTGACGATGAACGAAATCGGCTCCAACGAGACCGTCGAAAGGTCGCAGACGAAGCAAGTTCCCCCCCGGATCGTGTCCAATTCTTACAATTCGTCGGCGTCGGTCGGTTTCGAGAACAATCATTTAGCGGTCGAATTAGCGGATTGGAAAGCTCGGTTGCGAAAACAGCGACAGGAATTGTGAGTATATTTTATGGTTTTGTATGAATTTGTTTGCCGCGCTCTCGATTGGATTTTATTTAATTTAAAACTAACAGGTCGTCGTCGTTTACTGTTACTTCTAATACATCTATTTGCGCGTGTTAATGTATTTTCTGTGAGAGTTCTGTATGGGTACGCTCGGTTCTCACGGTCCATTGTATTAAACTCGTGATGAATGTGGGCTCGAAAAAACGTGGACGTTAATCTCAGATCTACATTTTTGCATTGTTAAGAAGATGTGTATTAATTTTGATACAGTTATCTACGATGTGCATTTTATTTTCGGGTCTAATGCGACCATATGTTAGACAAAATATTCCTAATTTCTCCTTTTTACATACTTTCCCTGACAATTTATATGTATTTTATATTTTTTTAATGTAATAGAGAAGAAAAGTCGGAACAGTTGGCCGAATCTCGTGAAGAATTGGAACATACCAAAAGTATTTTAAACAAACTAAAAGTGGAAAGTCAGACGTGGTGCAGCGAGGCTAGAAAAACGGCAGCTTACAGAGACGAAGTTGACGCTCTAAGGGAGCGCGCCGAAAGAGCCGACAGGTATGTCCGTCGAGTCGTCGATGTTTGTCGTAATCGTTTATTTTGATTCGCGTACGAATAATATTGTAATCTTTAGATTAGAGTTGGAAGTTCAGAAATATCGGGAGAAACTTGCCGACATGGAGTTTTATAAAGCTCGAGAATCTGAATTGCGCGACGATAATAGAATACTTTTAGAGACGCAAGAAATGCTCGAAGAACAACTGGCCCAGTCTCGTCTTCGCGCTGACAAAAGTCGAAGTCTAGAACACGAGTTGATGAAAATGAAACAAAAAGAAAACGATGCTGCCCTCGTGAGTATTAAGATATTGCATATTCTATTTTATTATATACAGTCACGGTGAAGAATTACACGATGGCATTCATGAATTATAGTAACCTTGTTTTCACATTGGTGGATGACCATAAGCCATATTTAATTTGCATATTAATTTGTGTTTGCCGGACGTATGACATTGTGTATTTCCTATTTTGATTTTTATATGCTAATTTTGATTATCGAATCTGAAGCCGTTCAATTGCACATTTTTAGGAAAGAGATATTGAACAACAAAAAATGCAAGAACTCGTCGATGAAAATGCTCATTTACAATACATAATCAAATCTAGTTTGAATACCACAAATGCTAGTATCGACAGCCATAACGACGATTCTGATCATTGCACGCAGGGCAATGAATCTGGTGATAATAGTCTTTCTGAGCAATTAACGAGTAACGCTCAAGCTCGAGCTCTCAAGCTTGAATTGGAAAACAAAAGGCTTCTCTCTACCATAGACTCGTTGAAAGAACAATCATTTATCGATTCGTCTGATAAATTTTTGGAACTGGAAAAAGAAAAGAAAAAATTGTCTCTTAAATGTGAACAATTGCAAGACAATTGTAACAGACTCAGTCAACAAAATTCTGAACTTGAAAATGTTTTCAAAAACGCTTTGGAAGAAAATAGAAAACTTCAAGATACGATCGACAGCCAAAAAAATAATAACGATCGCATCAATATTGAAAGAGAATCAGACAGAAGTAAAATTCAGGAATTAGAGAAGCATCTCGAGTCTGTCAATAATGATAAACACAAGATTACGCTTCTTTGTGAATCTATCAAAAGACGAGCTGAAGATCTGGAAAGATCTTTAGAAACTAAATCTAATGAAGTAAGTATTTTGAAACCTATCGCAGATAATGCAGATAAAACTCAAGAAAAATTGAGCGAAGTTGAAAACAAAGTGCTTCAATTAGAAAAAGACAATAATCAATTAGTGAAAGATGTCAGCAAATTGCGAGAAGTAATCGAAGATAAAGATATTGCGCTCGATAAGTACTCGGTTGAAAATGCTCAAGATAAAAAAGATTTAATCAATTTAAATAAACAAGTTGATTCAATGTCCACGCAAATAGCAAAAATGCATGATCTTGAAAAAACATCTCAGGAATTAGCATCGCAAACTATGATTCACAAAGAAACAATAAGAACTCTTCAAGAAAATCTTGTCGAAGAAAAAGTTCATTCTGAAAAAGTGAAAGTATGTTTGGAAAAACTAGGAATCAATACGTCTGAAATCATCAGGAAGGAAATAATTTTGGAGGATGTTCTCGAAAAGATTATGACGAATACTGATATTCAAACTGTTGTAAATGATATTTTTATAAAACTAAAAATTGACCAAACTGATAGTAACAAAATTTGTAATTGTAAAGAAAATTCATGTGATAAAAACAATTCAGAGTTTACTAAACATAACATGATAAATCAATATGAACAATTGTCCGGGGAACTATCTATGTTGAAAGTTTCTTATGAAACATGTCAAGCTGAAAATGCAAAACTTCAAGTCGCTGTATCGACTCTCACGTCCCAAAATGGCTCGTTAGACTCTCAAAAACTCACCTTACAATTAGCTAACAGTCAGTTAGCAGCTGAAAAAGAAGAACTTATCAAGAAACTAGAATCTGTTAAATCTATGTATGAAAATGTTTTACATGATCAAAATTCTCTTCAATCATTACATGAACAGTTGAATTCAGAGTATGAATCGTTACTGAAGGAACGTGAAGTTATCAAAGCTCTTGTCAGAGATATGAAACTTGAAAATAGAGAAATGAAGGAGGAAAGTGTCTTGTTTGAAAAGAAAATATCTGAATTATTAGAAGAAAGAGAAACGTTGAAAATTGAGTCACGCAATCTCTCGAATCTTAGAAAAGAACATTCTAAACTCAAAGAAGATTTTAGAAACTTATTTAGTGCAAGTGATAGGTTAAAAACTGAATATAGACATCTTCAAGAGGAATACAAAAATATTCGAACCGAATCCAGTCAATTAAAATTGCGAAATACTGAAATGTCTGGTGATTTAAGTACGAAAACTGACATAATTAATGGACTTGAACTAGAACACAACAAAATAGCTCAACGCTGCGAGGTTAGTTTTTTCTTATTTATTTATTTATTATGTATTCCATAAATAACTAATTTGTATTTGACAGATGTTGATGCAGATGAATGTGACACTGGATGCTGATCGTAGATCTCTAATGGATCATGTTTCATGTTTGCTTACTCAGTATCACGAATTACTAGCACATTCAATGGAAGATAAACAACATTATCATCAAGAGGAAAAAATGTTTGCTGATAAGCTCAACAATTTGTGTCGCCAAAAGGAAAAATTGGAAGAAAAAATCATGGAGCATTATAGAAAACTTGACAATTGTACCATGAAAAAGAAAAGTTTCGGTTCAAATTGGGTGAAAAGGGTACGAAAAGCCGGATCTGATTTGATCAGTAAAGTACCCTCAAGACACGGTCGACGGTCTTGGAGTGTTGATGACAGTTCGAAACTTAACCAATCGCAAGTAACTTTAGGAGGTTCTGAATCTGGAGAGTCAGACACGGCCAATAATGACGATACAAACAAAACTGCTGAAAAATCGGGAGCAAATGCTGACCAACTCAGCATAGTATCGGCAGCGCCGTCTATGTCGAGTCTAGAATCTCCCAGACACAGCGGTGATAGTTTTACACGAAAATTATCTCATGGCTCCTTTCATGGTTCTCTCGGAGGTGGTGATGACGCTCTTATTAGAGCGTCTTTACGCCGGAGGCAAAATCATGGTAAAATGAGCACCAGTCTCGTTAGTGGACAAAGAAATAGCTTTCAAGGTTTTGAAGCTGCTGAATCTCCAACAAATGTCACCGCAGCACTGGGTTTATGCAGGGCTGGATCTCGGCGTGCTGTCTATTTGGCTGAAGATAACTCACAGGCTAATCTGACTTCACCCATTGAATCAGATTTAGAACAAAAATCGAAAGAGTCACCGGAAAAACCAGAAAGTTCTAATACGTTCCTCGTATACAATAGAATATCTACTGTAATCGGTGATGGTGCTGTACAAACTTTTAATCAGTCTACGGGACAACGAAATGAAGACAATAAATCGTCTAGTTTTGATACTAATATTGTTAAAGATGATAAAGATTCTAGCAAATCGAATAAAAGTAATGCTAAAGAGACTGCTATATGGTATGAGTATGGTTGTGTTTGAATTGATTTCATAGTGATATTGTACAGATTGATATTATTCCTTGGTACTTAAGTTTATTGTGATATATATCTCTGTATGAGTTTAATTGCATGAGTATTATTTTTGTAGCGTTTTATGTTAGATCGAAAATTAGACTATTTCGAGATGGATGTGCCTTGTCAGTCGAGTGGATAAAATTGCATTTTTGAGATATTTTTTTTATTCTATTTGTCTTAGCATCCACAGGAAATATGTTGCGTATGCATATTTCACTTTATCCAAATATAATTATAACAAATAAAATGGCAATATATTATTATTAGTCAAAGAATGTACAAATACCCATTTAGTTTTTAGTGCTACATAAGCAGCAATGTTAACGTTAAGAGTATAGAAATTATACTCTGTATTATTTACTTCAGTACGTTAAATAGTTTTTGATACTTAACACATATTTTCACGATTTTTATGTAATTCGTATAATGCTAATTAATTTTAAAAAAAAGCTTCATTATGATCCACTTTTTTCAAAACATTTAATTTTCAATATTCTTTGAAAAAATTTTAAGTTTTTCAAATATTGTGTTAGAACTATTCTCCTTTCTATCTTTCAATAGTTCTCATACATAATATTTGAAACTGTAGAACATTATTTTGATAGAAAATCTATTTTGTTCTGCTTGTCTGTGATTTTAGGGATCGATCTGATTTTTAATCATAGTAGCTATTTTCTTGCCAGATGTATCCCAAATAAGTTTATATGTAATAACTCTTGCTATTTTCTATAATATTAATATAATATTTTGACTTATACAAAAATTTTAGAGATTAAAATGTATTCACATTCAGCACATTTAGATGTTGACGTTACTTATTAAATGGTTTATATTTAGATGTGATTTTAAAAAATGCATTATATTTTTGGTTTAAAGAAAAAACAATTGTTCATCAGCTTGACATGTTTGTATATTTCATATATTATATTTTTTTGCAATTACTTGATTAATACTTATATACATTAACAGTGTTCATATATGCAAATTTAATTTAGATTTTTGTAAAATTATTGTTTGCACCTTTTTTATATAATTCTTTATTATTATTTATTCAAAGTACAATCTTCTGATATTAAAGAATAGTATTTATCGATTAGATAATTTTAAGTTATGAATAATTTTTTCTTTCAGAGTGTCAATGTATCATACATAAATTTAATTATTATTTATTGTTATACATTACTCGATGTATTTGTAATTGATTTTCATCTTAATCTAAGTGCACACATTTACAATCCAATAATTATATCACATGATTTATATATAATAGGTAGTGCCTATAAGTCCAATATTTAAATCAATATTGACCAGTGCCAGAATACTTACAGTTTATTATTATAATTAATAGTTACGTCCATTTTAAATTTTTCATGACAATTAATCTATATGCACATTAGATATTTTTGAAAACATAAAATTGATCAATTTATGATTAATATTGCAAATAATTTGAACATAGTGCCTGAGATTTTTCGCTTTTTTTTTCATTCCTCTCATAATTTATGATTATTATCAATATGTAAATGACATGGAAGGACCGTTCAGGGTAGCTAACGCACAACATTAGGCATTTTGTGATAATAAAACGCCGTTATCGACCAGTATTTTTTTATTATATGTATAAAAATTCTTTGGCTAAAATTTATTGGTACTTTTTTTATTTATAATACATTTAAATAAACAAAATAATTATAAAGTTAGTGAGTTTCATTGTTATCTCCAACAGAAAGAGGTAATATTTCCCATTTAATCTCAGGGGGTGGTTTAAGAACTACAGAAAAAGGTACTCCACCCACTACGACGCCAGTTCCACTTTTCACATTATTAGGAAGATACGACATCACATACTGAAAAAATAAATCCAATAATATAAATATATTAGTCAGTTGAAAAATTTATTTAAAAGTAATTTCAATTACTTTAGGTTGAGATTCTCCGCATATCATATATCCTATACACATAGAAGGTGTTGTGTGCCCCCATAAAAATTCTCCTTGGTGTCCGTCGTGTTTAAGTCCAATAGCACCGGCTAATTTTTCAGGTACGCCCCACAAAAACGGAGATTCACAAAAATTTTCCTTTAAACATTTGGACAGTGCTCTAGTGGGACACGAGTCTTTCAAACTTTCCGCAATGGTTTTGGCTAATTGCGTACGAACTAAATGTTCACCACAACCCGAAGTGCACGCCGCTACAGAGGGTGTGGAAGAGTTGCCTGTTGTGGCCCAAACTCCGCTAGCGAAGGACGCAGCCTGACCCACCCTGCCGGAATGTTTGAGCGAAACCCCACCGGAACTGGCCGCTGCGGCCACTGTTCCGTTGGAATCGAAACAAATCGCTCCGACTGTATCCAAAGGGCTAAATTTGAAATGGAAATGATCGCAGTACTTTTTTAATTTCTTTCTATAATGTTTATATTTCCTATATGCGTTTGGCGAAATCATTTTCTTATCGTCTATTATTTCTAATCCGGATTTTTCTGCCCAGTTTTTGGCACCGGTTCCGGTGAGAATGCAAGGTGGGATTCTGCCCAAAAGTAAACCTTCACTTTGTTTATCGCATAGTTTTTTCGCGAGTGTGATGGGGTTTCGTACGTTTGAAACGGCCCCGCAGGCACCGAAATGAAGCGTTTGGCCATTCATGATGGAGGCATCGCATTCGACTGTGCCGTCCCATGTCAAATTTGATCCATAGCCTGCATTAGTTAAACCACTGTTTTCCAATACTGAAAAAAACAACATCATACTGTTACTTCAGTCGAAATATAAAAGAAAGTTTTGACGAAATATACCTATCACTGCGGCTTCTACTGCATCTGTGGCGTTTCCGCCTTGGTTTAGAATTGAGGTTGCTTTTTGACATGCCAAATTACACAATCGTTGATAGTCTTTACCGAGATCTTTACTGTGATGGCCGGCACCTAAAGAAATAATCGATCGTTAATGTTTAAAAAATTGTTAAATTATTTTAAAGATATAATATGTACCTAGATGAACAGCTATGAAACCGCTCATGTTACAAATACCAACTGACAGATTGTGATGCTTGCCGTCGACTGTTGGTCGTAACCACACAATATACACCCATCCCTTTTATAAATTATAATGCATCATAATTTTACTGATTGTGATTTGGTCGCTGTCTTCTAAGCAGGTCGCAATACCACCAGTGGGACATCACCAAAGAGATGTTTTAAGTTAACTGGTTAGTTCGAACGAAATCACTAGGAGTACATTTGATTTAAGGAAGTATAATCAAAATGGTTAGGCAATTAATTTTTGTTTTTGTTTGCTGTAAACTCATCGTGTCATTTTGGTGCTTTATTTTGACACCGATGACTTCGACCCTTGTCGAAGTATTACGTTTTACATATTATCTATGACTATTCAAAGTATGTTACATCATCGGCGAAACACAAAATCATGAATATCTTCATCGCTTTCCTTGACCGGTTTGCGCGATCATGATGCACATATTCAACACCGGCCGCCATCTATCGAACGTGAGATTATGAAAAAATGATACACCGGCCATGATAGTGTTAAAGTAAAAAGGAAATTTTACTGACATTTATTTTTAAGGGGTGGTATGTATGGTTTAGTGAAAAGAAATTGGGTAATATAAACATTTTTATTTCCATTTACACAGTACAAAAAACTTGCCAACTTCAATGAAGAAAGAATTAGATTACAGTTAACTAAGTATCTACAAAATGTAAGAATTAATGTACAAAAGTTGTTTTAATTATACAAATAACTTAATAGTCTTGCATGGCTTCACAGATGGTGATCAATAGAAATGACCACTGAATACGTGTTATGTATAAAATAAATGCACCTTCTAATGCGATTGTAAGGTGGGCGAAGTTTAATTACTAATATTATATTATTTGTATACTAATAAGAATCGTTGTTACTTTACACTGTTTGAGATCAAGAAAAAATCATAATGGAAAATCAATAAAGCAAATCACAGTTTTCGTTATTGTGTTGACTATCTTCCATTACAAAATTATAATTAGACATTTAGCTGTTTACACACTAAAAAAGGATGAAGATGGTAGAAATATCAAATTGGCACTTTTTCAATGATTTATATTTTACCTTTAATGAGTGTATGTATCGTAATGGACAGATTTTTTAAATGCAGCTTACAATTTCTACACGCACTGCATTGAAAAAAAATAATAAACAAAAAACATCATATACATAATAGCAAAATGTATGAGCATTACTATAAAATCTGGTATATTTGTACCTGTTTAAAATGAAGGGAATAAAAAAAAACTGAAAACGACAGTAAGTGATGAGCAATTTGAAAACTAGCACTAAACGAAAATTATTTTGATAATCAGGACTCTTTTGGACAAAATGTCCTCATTAATTCTAAATAAAGCTGTGATAAGCGAGGGAATCTCACAATTAACGAATATTATCTACAGGAGCAGCACTAGTGCATCTTACAGATAATTATTAGTGACAGGAAGATGAACCGTGCATTGCATTTACATCCCAACACTTTACAATTTACAATTTGTAGGATTATAGTAAACCCTTGTATCCCAATATACAAGACAAAATACAATATATTTACACACTTACAGTTCTATATTAACAACTTTATCACAACTAAACATAATGGTCGACGAATATTTACAATACAAATATCTTCAAGGAACTTAGTTCCATTTTTTGTTTAAAGTTATAGTCGATATTTGTATATTTATATGTAAAAAACGAAAAACTAATGAGATATCGAACTTATACATCTAATTACACCTATTAGTCGATTTCTCTATAAATAAAATTTTTCAGAATATCACAAGCGCTAAGTCGAAAAATTAAAATTTTTAACTCCAAATGCAGATTTTTACAATAATTCGTTGTTATAAAAAGAAAGATTTATGGTAACATTTCTTTTTTTATATCATCTTTGGAGGAATCGGAATTTATATTAATATCGGCAGAAGCAGCAGCTCTTTGCAAACAATCTAAAGACTCCTTTACAGCGTGATATATTATGTTTTTGATTTGTAACTTATCTTCGTGGTTAGTGTGTGTGTCTGAAAGGTCTCGGAACTCTTGTGTTAAATGGAAGCAATGTGATACGTTTTCTGGGGATACAAAGTCTTCAGCTACTTTAATACAGTCGTGTAAGTTTTGAACTTGATGTGGTGCTCCAGCTGGTATGAAAACTGCATCTCCTAAACACTGAGCTACTGCATATCCTTCCACACGATATTCTTTGTAAAGACGTTCCCTAAGCGCTTTATCTAAATAGCAGCTTTGATCATGAATAGGATCATGATGTGGTTGTGGATGAGAACCTCGTTCTATAGCCGTTTTATTTAGCAAGTCGCGAATTTTGTCAGCATCTCTTGGATTATAAATATGCCAAAGAGCTCCAGGCAATTCTCCACGTTCACGAACCCTTCGCCTTGTTAAAATATCACATCCCGCTTCGTCGATGGCACGATATGCTTCTCTAGTAATTTTATCACCGGCATCCTTTGGTCCACTAACATATACCATAACGTTGACAGCATCGCTTACGTCCAAATGTAGATTTGTAGTACCATGACCAGGGTGCAATGCAGAACCATAAGCAGTATACATTTTCGGACCGAGATCAGGACGTACAAAGCAGTCTGGTAAACGTGACGCGAGGTTTAAGCGACCAGTACGAAGCGTGTATTCTTGTAAAGGAAGATTTTTCATAAGGTCAGCGAATCGAGCTGGAAGCAGTTCGGCAAAATCTTCTCCCGGTGGCCAATCCTTCAATTTGAGAAGCATAGGTTCTCCGTGTTCATCTTTTAAGCGTCTTGAAGTGTGATCAAATCCATCCCAAAATTTCTTCATTGGTTGGTTGGGAACTATATTTCCTGTTATACAATTTATTAGATCATTTTTTTCTTCTCCAAAATCGTTAGAAAAGCTTTCAGGAGTCCAAAGATCCTTGTTCATGTTCTTGAGAACATCAGATACAAGAACTGGTTGTCCTCGTTTCCATTGATCCTATTATAAAAAAAAAAAGAATAATGTTAATTTTCCAAGTGGAAATAGCGATAACTTTCTTTACTTTTCAGATAAAAATAATCTCAAAATTGATCTATGTTGTAAATGTTTTGTTTGCAAGTGACTTTCAGAAATAAACTACAGAGAAAACCACGAAACGATGAAATCAAAATAGAAGTATAGCTGTAGTTTTTAGGAATAGGACATAAACAAATATAGGAATATAAAGGCAATAGACAAAAAATTTATATTCACCTGGAAAATTTTATAATTGCCGGGGTGAGTGGGATCTAATAAACGTAGAAGTTTTCCATCGCAAAGCCACGAATGAGGCGTATCTGGATAAAGAGCTTTCGATTCAACAAGAGTCATAATCCTTATTGGAATCTGATCTTTTCCAGAAATATTGTTTCTGTGATATCTTCTGACGAAATGTTTGAGTTCTAATGCCTTAACATCCATATCAGCTTCTCTGTCTTCATCTTTGTTTTCGTTTACGCTCGATATCACATCGTCCAAAATGTCCAAGCGTGACTTCTTTACTTTTCCCGTTCCGTTAGTGGGTGAATTGTCACCGCTTCCTGCCTTATTATTCGATGGCCTTATAAGAAGCTCACGTAACGTCGAAAAGTTTCCTTCAGCATCTGATTCGGAACTAGATGAATCATCGTTCACAAGTTTATCTGAATTTTTGATAGAAAGATCAGCAAGCCAACTAAATGTAGCATTGTTCTTTAATTTTCCTGAATTTTCTAATGCACCATTTATTAGTGTGTCGTCCACGTCTGGACTTTTGGTTTTCTATAAAGAAACAGATTTGTTAGACATATATTTATTATATAAATATAATAACAACACAAAAATTGATAATTTGTAAAAAATACCTTTAAATTCTCAGCAATTGCACTATAGAGCATATTACGACACGTTTTAATAGCAGAAGATGAAGGCGGTGTTAACGGTGGACAAAGACAATGCCGCGGTACGTTCCACAAAATCGATGCTAGGTGAACACGGCGACCAATTTTGGTGAGTGCATCGCCAGCAGCAATTTGTGTGGGCATCAATCGGGCTTGCTCGTGTGGAGCACGAGAAGTACACGTCAACCAACCGTAATCATCTCGTTCACGTGCTGTCCCACTACCCGTGTTCCATACTTTCCTACCTCCCTGTGCCCTGCTCTGAAAATTAACGTGAAAAATTAGTATTTTTTTAAAATTCGCATATATGTGTAAAAAAAATTGTAAATCTTACTTTATAGCAATCCAAACAAACGACAAAACCACATTTGCCACAAGCCCAATGGAAATTAAATAATGTTGTTTCACAAACATCACACATTTCCCTCACACCTTGTACAACTCTTTTCCAAGCTATTGTTTTATCTATAAAATTCAAAAAAAAAGCTTGCTACATTCGATCAACAAATTTATATAATTATTATTAATGAAGAAATTATACCTTCATTGAGATTATGGTTTTTAGCTTCGCATTCTTGTTGCAATAATTCACAAAATTGATCACCAATTTGCCTTAATAAAAAACAGCTCATTTCAATGTCTAAATCTTTACTTCCGCTCGATTGCAACCATAATTTTCTATCTTCCTAAAATAAATATTTCTTGTTCATTACTAATGCTTTTTTATTGAAATCTATAATACAAACAATATCTATATTGTCAACTATCTATATAGATATGTGTTGAAAAATCTAGAATATCGCTCTACTATAAAAAATACAATTGTGTTATATTTACCTCAGACGGGTCTTTGTTGGGGTCCGAAAATCCAGCTATCGCTAATTGACCATTTTTTGTATAACGAAGTCTTCTGAAGGCGTAAAAACGACAAAATATGTTGGGCATATTTTTTGAGCGTTGGTGAGGCGTCAAGCGGCATTCTCGGCATTTCGCTAATTTTGGAGCGACATCAAAGCATGCACCATCTTGCAAAAAAGATTCTCCAGTCTTTTTCAATTGATTAATTGGGGGTTTGTTGAACGGTGTTCCGGGTGGGTCGTCCTTGGACCGTTTACTTTTGATAGGTTCATCGTCACCTGTTTTTTCAGCTTTAATGTTCTTAGGCCTCCGTCCCCTTTTCCTAGGTTCTTTGTCCTTTGATTCTTTTGTACTATTGTTATTTCCACCATTAGCACTTCTCTTTATCACAGATGAATGGTTTAAGCTTGCACCAGAGTCAGAATCCTTATCACTATTACTTTCTTTGTCACTATCACTCGCTGTATCACTTAAATTAGAATTTTTCTTCTTTTTTATTTCTTCCATTACAGATTTGCGGGACCCTCCCCCTCCTTTTTTTCTTTTCACTTTCGGTGGTTTTCTTTTTGGTGGGCTTTTAACGCTCCTTTCTTGATCGGAACTTGAACTATCCTCTAGTTTTCGCGAATCATCACAATGTCCGTTCATTTCTTTTTGATTCGGTTTCCTAGATACTTTCAACGGTTTATTTCTAATAATACTGTTGACTGCCATTGAACCAACGTTATTTAAAGATAGAGAATCAGAAGTGCGTGTGATCAAAGGTAGCGTGACGCTACTTCCACCTCCATTACCGAGAGATTCTTGTTCGCCTTCGGGAGCAGTTTCATGACGTTGAAGCCAAGCTTTTTTCAAATGTCGAACAGGAGCATTATTATCTTTAGGGCTTCCCGATGGTGCTGGAGAAGACACTTTTACAGGGGTTACAGATGGAATTGTTGAAGCGTTTATGTTCGATTGAACATTTATAACATTAGTTTCTCCAGTTTTTTCTAAACTTTCTGGCACACTAGGAGGGCGAACTGCACCATCAGCTGAAGGTATTCTAACAGGAGAGTCAGTAATTGCTCTTGGAGCAGGCGACGAACAGTACGCTGCAGTGTTCACCATAGTAGTTATTGTAGTAGCTGCACTGGCTATTAGTGGAGTCGGTTCACTGACACGAGACAACAGCGGAGAGTTATTGACCGGAGGATGTTGTTGAATAGACTCCATTCGGAAAGGAGAACTAGGCGTGTCTATTCTTCGTTTCTTAGTATCTTGAACTCCATCAAACATATTGAGAACGGGAGTAGCACGCCGTTTAGGAGAACGATCTAGATCATCTCTTTCTGCAGAGATTCCTAGGTCGAGTGGCTGAGTTTGATAAGATAAAGGTGGAGCAGGATGTGCTGCAGGAGGTGATGCACCAGGTGGCAAAAAAGGTCTGAGCTCTGATCTCGAATGGGCAGGCGGTGGTCCATAGTTAGACGATATTACATTAGCTTTAGAAGTCAACGGGATAGCATTGATAGGGACTTGAGGTTCTTGAGCACGGCAAACGGGAATCCCACTGGTAATTCCAGCATTTGGTTTGCCATATATATGAGGAGGTGCAGGACTAGATACTTTGGGTTTACTAGGTACGGGTGGCGGGGCTGGAGCAGGGGCAGGAGGATGATAGGTATAACTAGTAGGAGGACGACTATATCTATCTAGAGATTGCGGAGGATGTTGAGGTTGCATGGGAGCTCTCGTCGTTACAGGAACGGGCGAGTGATGTGGTCTTCCACGCTGAACAAGTATTTGAGGTTGAGGTACATTCCTATAGCCCGATGTCGGAGGCTGCGGTAGATAATGTGAGGGTGGTATGTCTGCTCCTCTTAATTTTGGTGAATGTCCAGAATGTATTTTAGCTTCTAAAGAGTGATGAGGCAACTTTCCATCGTGCTTAACAATTACAGAATTCTTCATCTCATTAATTAGAGGAGGTGGATTAGGTAAAGAATTATCTCTTTCTCTTTCTAAAGTCTTTGTCACTGTTAGATTATTATGAATTTGAGCCGGATTCATATGTTCATTTTTATGTTTGTTATCGTGATTTAAATAACTCGGATGATGATATCCAGAATAGTTATACATATTGAAATTAGGCTCTGCTTTTGGCAAGCTAACGTGAACCGGTGGTGGCTTTTCAATTGGCTTTTGAGACAAAGTAATTCTACTGTGAGCGGGCGGAGGATAATCATTTTTATTAGGAACACTCGGTGGTCTTTGTACCTGAGATACAAAAAAAAAATTTAGATTTATTTATGAAAGTGGACATTGAAAAAAAAAAAAAAACAAATACTAACCGAATTTGGAGAATAGTAAGATCTTTCTCTAACATCATTCCTAGCTCTGTCGTTAATTAATAATCCTACATGATCCGAAGCCGTGGCACCTCTTGGAGGCGGAGGAGGTAAGCTATGAATGAGATTCAACGATGGAGTTCTTTCTCTCTACAATTCAAAATTAACAAGTCGAATTTTTATTTGGTTAAATTTAATCAAAATAAAAACTGGAACATATATGTATCGGAAAGAAACTCACCTTTTGATTGGTTATCATTCGTAAAGATTCTTCGAAATGTTTATGCAAAAGCTTATCCTGTCTCTCACGTTCTTGTTTCTCCTTTTCCAACTTTTCACGCTCTCTCTCCCTTTCTCTTTCCCTCTCCCTCTCGCGGTCTTTCATCTGTTCATTTTCAATCCCTCGGATTTCTTGTTCTCTGATTTCTCTAAAATATGGATAAAGAACATTTCATCAAGTCAAGATTCAAACGATATCATTATGCAAGTATTATGAAATTGATCGTTTAACAGTAAATATGTAAAATAATAATTAACAATAAATAGGATTGCAGCAGCGCAATAATTGATGGAAAATGATACATAAATAACTGCAAACTTAAGAGACAAATAAGCGGTCAATATTCACCTGAGTATACGATCGTGTCCGCTCCTGTCGACATACTCATCGGGATATCTTTTGTGCCAGACGAGGTCCGGCCTGTACAAAGGTCCGACGGGTAGGTGCATCAGCGGCGGAGCATAGTGGCCCATCGACATCTGTGAGGGAGGAGGTCCGACGGGAGGCTGTTGATGTACAGATTGGTGGGACTGATGAGACGGATGCGAGGGGTGCGGCTGATGCGACTGGTGGGACTGATGAGACTGGTGGGCGGCCTGCAGCAACGTCTGCTGCTGGTGCTGCCCCGACTGCTGCTGTTGAGCGTGATGGAGCGGATGGTGCAGCGTGTGCGGCGGCGGGGCGTGCGGGTGCGCCATCAGCAGCCGCTGCGGCTGCTGCCCCGACTGCGTATGCTGTTGGTGGTGATGTTGTTGATGGTGTTGATGGTGGTGATGTTGCTGTTGTTGTTGTTGTTGATGGTGATCGTGTTCGTCGGGGGCGCTGAGAGCGCTCGACCTGGAGCCGGAGCGTTCGTCTCCGGACGCCGAGCGAAGGCTACTCACTCCGGAGTCGCTGCGGTCGCTGCGGTCGTCCGGATACATCCGACCGGCGTCGTCCATCCTGCCGGCATCGTCGCGGCAGCCGCCACCACTCCTCACTTCATCTCCTCCGCGCACGACTCCGGCTCCAGCTCCGGCTCCGGCTCCAGGGCCGCCCCCCTCGCCTCCACCTTCCGAGCTCGCCGCTACCGCCGTCACAGACACTTCGAGCGGGGGCGTCGACACTATCGACACCGACACCGCCTCTGGTTCTGACTCCTCTTTCGCTTTCGGCTCTTTTCGTTCTATCGCCGCTGCTGCTGCTGCTACTGCTGCTGCTGCTTCCGGCTCCACTTCCGGTTCTTCCTCGCTCTTCGGCTCTTCGCCTTTGCCGGACGAGAGGGTCTCTTCTTCTGTTTTGGGAGTGGTCGACTCTTCGTCGTCCGCTTTGGGATCGCGAACACTGGAGCCGCTGTCTTTGCTGCTTTCCGAGTTCTCGCACTCTACACCGACCGGTTCGGTCTTTTTCACGAGTTCGTCACTTTTGGCACTGTCACACGTTTCTCCATCCTTGCGTTTCCTCGTAACTCTCTTGGATTCTGCAAAACAAACGCGACATACATTTAGTCAAACTATTTTTTCGAACTTATCGTTTCCTATCATAGCATTGCTTCGATAACTGTAACGAACTATTTTGGGCGCATTACTAGTCCACCGACAACGAACGAGTCACAAAATTCTACCGAATTCGTCAAATCGAGACTTTCACGTGGCGCAGGTTTAGGCATTACTTGCCCTTCGAACGAACAAAACCGCAAAGAGCGTCGTTCGGTCGCGTAATTTAGTTTCGAGCGTCACGATCTATTTAGAAACAACACAACAAAAAATTGCACAAAGACACATTTGC
Source organism: Hydropsyche betteni (assembly GCA_028571205.2). NCBI lineage: Eukaryota > Metazoa > Arthropoda > Insecta > Trichoptera > Hydropsychidae > Hydropsyche > Hydropsyche betteni. The sequence continues at coordinate 1,948,784 of JAOXNN020000052.1, read as the reverse complement.
GTACGAATAATAATATGGCAGAACTCGTTGGCTGCGCTCCAAAGATGTAGCCGGAGCAATAAAATCGCGGGAATGCGGAAGACACACGCACTATATAAACACTAAACAAAACGCCATATTTTGTCGATAACGAAACCGCAACCGTCGTTTTCGAGAATAACTCCGCACGTTAATTTGTGCCCATGTCACAGTTCAAGTGTTCACTTTTGTTTGTTTATATCCATACTAGTTTGGGTATACCCAAACTATCGATTTCAGATTGAATGTCGACTGTCAAATTTTACCTACATATAATTGCGTATAAACTGAAAAAAATAACTCAGAAGTATCATGCTTGGGTAAGCTTTTTAAGTTGTGAAAACGTGTTCAAAACAAACTCGAAGTTCTAACTGACACGACGGGTAGACACTACGCGTATTTCTCGATCAATAGTTGACATACCAATTTCCACCTTATTGAAATTTAGCATAAGAGCGTTATCTGAGTGCAAACAATATAAATTTTACCACACCAACAATTAGACTAGAGCTGTTTTGAAGGTGTATAAACTGACTAGTTTATTCGCGCACAAACGAAATCGACACTCAAACTGTAACATCCACAAATGACACATCCACGCGATTAGCGGCGTCGGTCCGATAAGCAGACCGCGATATTCCAAAGACCAAAGGGACGCGAAAGGGAATCGCCCCTTCGATTGTGCACTTTACGGTCCATAAAATCGAATAAATCCGACACAATACGTGAACGCGAACGCTAGAAAGCGGAGTGAGCGTGCGGGGAAAGTCGACAATATGGCCGCACGCATCCGAATTACGGACGTCTTGGGTTTTTTTATATATATATATATATATATGCGATGTCGATCGACACGAGTCCTAGAATCGAGGACGTGAATTGTTTACGCATCGTGCGGGGTGTATTAAAAAAAAAATCGAATTTGTCAGACGGAAGTTTGCGGTCCGGCTAATTTTTTTTTATTCGCGCATACAAAAGAAATTTAACCGCACGATGACGAATCGGCCTTAACTGAAAGTACCCGGCTTTGTTTCGTCTTCGTTAACCGAATGAGGTGTTTTTTTCGCAGACTCGGCCTTGAACGTGGACGAGTACCCGACATCGTCCGCGTGAGAACTCAATTGGGACTCGATTCGTTCGGTGCGATGAATCCGCGGAGACGTAGGACGGTCCAGAGATGGCGCTCGCGGTTACGAACACGTTAAATTTCACGAACGGACTGTCAATCTTGTCAAAATGCAATCCGTGCGGGAAAAACGCACACACACACACAATATAGACCGATCGATTGATAAAATCACTGACACTCAAAAACACGAAACGACGCACGGCTACCTTTTACGTGAAGCGACTGGAGGGGAAGATGGCGTGGAGATAGATTTAGAGATATCGCAGGCGGAGCGACGCACACGCGTGCGACACGTCTACACGTCTTGCGTTCCGCCGCGGACTGAGGCACGGCGGGGGCGCAACAAGTGACGCGAGAGCGAAACGACGAGTCTCTCCGTCTCGCTCGCTCTCGAGCGGTTCGCGCTCTTCTCTCTCTTTCTTCTCTTTCTCGCGCCGGCTCGCTCGCTCCCCGCCGCTCCCCCGTTCCGCCTCCCCCCTCGCGCCGGTGCTAAATCACCACATTTTTTTTCGGTGGAAATCGGTGCAAAAAATGCGCCACCGCTCGCCCATAACCCTAACCGCCTTGCATAACAATAAATCGTTCCGTTTTGCAATTCGACGAATGCCGTCACTCGAGACGCTCTCGACGAATTAAAATCGACGCGAATGCTAATCGCAAACTGAACTTCGGAAGAGTGTGTAGATGAAAAATTCGGCGGACGTTTTCGCCCGCGTCGGTAAATAACCGAAAAGCCGAAGCTCGTGCAAAAAAAAAGCCTTGACCGATGACTCAACAAACACGAATGCGACGTCAGAGGCGGACGCCGCGAATTCGATTTTGAATTTCGACTTTTTTCCAAATTTAACGATTCGGATAACGAAAACGAGCGGCTTCGAGAGTCGGCGTAACGGTACATTTCGCGGGACGAGCGCGATTAAACGAAATCTATCTTCTTAAAAAAAGCATACAGATATCGAGCACACAACGAAGCGAATATATCTAATATTACACATTTATGTACGACGTCGACGATAGCCGCTTATCAGTCAGCTTTCTACGTTATCACAGAAATATGTCAGCGTATTGAACCGCCGGCGATAATATAAAATGGAGCAAATCGTCAACACGATATGGGACCCGCTTAGTTAAGTATTCGGTTCAAAACCGCATCCGTATAAAGAGGCTATTAACACGTTTTTGCTCCTCGTTCGAAAAAAAAGAGTGCATTCTTCGAGCGTTCGCTTTTTACACTTTCGACCTTCGGAGCGCGAAACGAGTTATCTCACTTGTTTTCGACAATGCGAAATCGGAATTTTCAATATGCAGCTAGTTTTCGGGTTGCGAAAACGCGACGAGGATCGTTATGCGATCGTGGACTGAAATAAAAATTGCAACGTTTAAACGCCGAGCCTTGATATAATTGTTGTGAAAGATAATTGTAGAGAAAAAAACAAACGAGACGAAAAATCGTCTAGTCTGCACCTTTGGTGTGATGACCTTTCCGTTGCTTATCGTCAAAGTAAAAACTTGTTGTGTTCGAATAATGTCAAACGGTCAAATGACTGTTTTATCTTAACGACGACACGCGGCTATCTCCTTATTGTATTTTATATTACACATAACAATGGAGCGAAAACAACAATTCCGATATTTGTGTATTCGAACAAATATATTTCCAAGGGAAACGTCTCCACTTTAATTGAATCCTGGGGCGCATTCACCTTTATTCAAATGCTAAATATATAGGGTTTAGTTTGCCGGGGAGAGCGGGTACGTAGATGTATCGATGCGAGTATATTTTGAATGTGTAAACAGGAGGGAAAACGTGCAAAGTTTATGTACGAGATAACGGCAAAATTATACGCAAACCGCTTGCATAGTTTGGACAATGAACTAGTGAAATTGATTTCATACACATCGACGAACACGCAAAACAAGCGAATTCCTATGATTTCCGACGCAGAAAACCAAAAATAACCCCTAGACCAAACACGCATCCAACATAACCGAAACAAGTATGAATGCGACCGTTTTTTTTCCATAGAACATAATATGAAAAATTCAAACGAGACCCAACCAAGTACACAAGTTAACGGACGGATTTACAATGCGAAGGAGTCATCAGGATCAGTTAGTTCTTGGACGGAAGCGGTGGCGATGCGTCAACGCCATCATCATTATCATCACCGCGCCATGACGCAACCGAGCGAGGATTAACGAGGGGCGAACAATGGAATTCCGGTTAAATTGAACGTGAGACGACTGCTCGAGTGGCCGGGGCACGAAAGCGTCGATATCCGAAGCAGAAGCCTGCGAATTCCTCGCATCTGTCCAAATAAACACGCCGGAGTGATTAGATCCGATCTTTTGTCCCGTCGCGAGTTTTCGATCGATCGTGAATCATTGACTCTTGTGTAACTCGACGTGAATGCGCCGCAGAAGAAAGGTCGGTGCTGATTGTTGCATTGTCGACGAAACGGATGCGCGAAAATATTTACGTTGACCCGTTTGCTTAATCTGATAAATGTTATGAAAATTTATATATGGGCTGATAAGCGAAAACAATAAACACAAACATGTTTTCGTGTGACTGCTGCGTGATTTTCGAATTATTTTGTAGACGGCCGGATAACTGATGACGGAAATAATTCGCAAACGACTTGTTCGTCTCTGGGGATAAAATTTGAAATTCATTCAGTGCCATTTTTCAACGGACGTGCGTATTCTTGAATGCGCACTCTCTAGGTAATTTATCGATTCGGGAGGGAAAAAAACTCGTGCCAAGATAACAGACGAATCCCTCCTATTCGCTGATTCATCAAAATTTCCGATGAATTTTTAGCACGGTAATAGAAAAAAATGTGTTTTTTTTTTCGAAGCCATTACATAATGTTTCTTGAACTATCCCACTAAATTTGCGAGAAATCGGCCGGTTCCATGCCAATTTTTCACTACGTAAAATAAATACAAACGCCCGAAAATAATTTGCCAACACAAACTTCCGAAGAAAGTGACCGTCAATGTTTAATTGGCAGGAAACGTTTCGTATGATTGTTGCCAATAGTCAAATTCACAAAAGACAATGCGATTTACGAAAGGAAACGACGCCGCATGCGTAATTCATCGAATTTCCAACATGTGCAATATCGACATTCGTTTTCGCAAATCAGAACCTTAAAAAGATCAATTGAAATAATAAAAAAAAAAAACGCCAAGACCGCGAAGATGTTTTCGGCGTATGATAATAAGTCCGGAGAGGGAAACAGGTATCGCGAATAAACGTAGCAATTTTCCGCTTTAGAGAAAGGTTGTCGGTTGGTGACCGGTTCTTCTGGTACGATGTCGGACGATTCTCTTTTTAACATCATACAAACTCATGTGTTCGAGCTAGAGCGAACCTGTTTTCGAAATGGTCGAACGCTGACGAATGTCGTCCGCCGGTCTGATGTCGGCAATCGGTTTCGATTCCAAAATGGTAACGAACCGAGAAAAAGAGCAAACTCGCGTAACTGGCGGACGGTCGACCTCGTCGAAAAGTAACCGTGATACTGTTACGATTGTGAGGTTTTATGACTGTCTGGCATTTATAATGGAACTAATGCTTCTCTTTATTAACGATTCAATTAAATAAAACATTTGAGAAAATAGATAAGAAATCCGATCTTTGAAGAATCAAGCCATTGAAAGTACTACATTTTCTTTTGTAGAAAGTCAATGTGAAATGTGTATTAAATTATTCGACATCGACGAAATCTTTTCACGACGACGTTGGATAGCGAATTGAAAGAAAAGAACGTTCTTAAGGTCACAAACATAATATGAGTATTTAGAAGTCATGAAACGCCATTAGAGCCACATAATCGGTAGACCGTTCGAATTTTTTTGTACACAATGGCTAATCTGTGTCATTTTTTCAAACTATTCCGATAGAAATCGCCGTTTTTCAGCATTACGCAAACGGTTCGAAAAGCGGTTTTTCTCGCATTTTACAAGTACAAGGGAAGAGTGCGCATTATCATCAACATCGTCAAACATTATGCGACACATTTGAATGGCAGATCGGCGCAATGAGATGCGAAAGCGTATATGCAAATACTTTTTTAACGAAAGGCATCATCGCAATCGGCCGTCATTATCGGCGTCGTCCATTCGAAAACTATTCAATTATTTATGGACGGTTTACGGTTATATTTCGAACGCTTCGGCCGGCTTTCGACTTATTTGAAATGTTGATTTTTGCATAAGAAACGATGCGCGCAAGTCGGCTGCGATAAAACAAACCGAGTGACACGAATATAAATTCGAAGCGAAATAATCGTCAATCTTGTTCAGATTCTAAGCCGGTAAAAGAAGCACGTTGAGCAATCGACTGTTGGGCGAAAAGTGAAACTTTCCGACAAATGTGTTAAATTTCGCTCGTGGTGGTTTTGGACGGCGCGTGTGCGTAGCGAATTAGCATCGAAAATGCGAAAAAGTAAATAGCGAATGTGTTGTGTCGTGGAAAAAAAATCTATAACATGAAAAATTGAATTATGCAGATGCGAGTCTCGCTTTTGGCGTGCAAAAACGCCGTTTCGCAATGTCGAGGTTCGAGCATTCTTGACACATTTGCGGAGCCTTTTATGCTGCACGCGAAATGCATTCAAAGTCAAATAAAATTAAGAATTGACGGTTTTTTTGCTGCGCAGTTCAATGTCTAACTGCATAAATACATTTTGTAAATGAAAAATATTTTCCGGGTCACGATAAAATCGTATCTACCATCGTGATTTTTGGTATCATCATGAATTTTTTTATACATTTTATTGATAATCGCGAATTTTGTCGTGAAGAGGCTCTTCATTGATAAGTTCACAAACACCTAGTTTTATAATATAACGATCGTTCGGTATACAAACATAGATTAAGCAACAAGCTGCATTTCAAACGGCACTTCCAAAACAGATAAGATAACAATGTTTAAATGGTGAAACACCCGACTAATATAAATAAACGAACACACAATCTTGAGGAGATTAATTTTTTATTGTTAATAAAATTGTAATTGATGAATGGCACGAGGTCATGGCTCGTGAAATAAAATAATACGATAATGACGAATGTTGTTTTGGTATTATATAAGAACGAAACATAAAGTGATTTAATAAGGTTCGTATTTGTAGCAACACCTTCGAAGTTAATCTCCGATCGATTGTAAAAAGTGGAGTATTCTTGAAAGAATTTCACGTCTACCTGTGCCTCGAGGGACGCTTCAGGTAAACTTTACGAATGATCTTGAATGCATTGCGGATCCAACAAAGAGGACGATTTTTTTTATCCTTTTATTTAATCGTATTTATCGAATAGCGACCTTCCACTTCCCAGAAACGTGGCGGCGCTTAACCCCTTTTTCGCGTCCAAGACAAAGGGTTTCTTTTCGCATCGAAAAAAGAGTATAACAATCCGAATCCTTTTTCTTCACAGCGCGTTTTCGTCTTATACTCGGCCGCCCATTATTATCGTGCGATAAATTTGAAAGTCAATCATCTCGTTATTTTTCCCGCCCACGCCATTGCGGTCCAGTTCGCGGCGGTTCCGAGAAACGAAGGACACGCAAATAAAATTAACGACTCAATAATTTCATTTACATGTGTGCAAAAAAAGACACGAACATCGTGTCCTACATTCGCATCGCATATATTTATGCATAATGATTTGGCAGTGTCCTGTAGATCCGCATGAACGTATCGGTGTGTGATAAAATCGGCTTTTCTTCGTAATTGTCGGCGATTATGAATATTATGGAAATTGTTAGTGAATCAGCGATAGAATACGTATCAATTAAAGTTGAACGTTTCACTAGAAAGGTGTGCGTTTCGAAGTAGTGACTCAACGGTTTTCGTGATGAAAATAAATTAAATTGTAAGTATGTATTCCGATTGTTAAAATGGAAACCGCAAAACCGCGTTTTACGCACTGAAAAAATGATTATGAAAAACGCGCATGCTTTATCTATTTTTATATGATGTCATACGGTGCGATAAAGAAAAACACGCGATAGTGGGTATTAAAGAAACTTATTCGTATATGAAAAAATAAATTCGATATGATTTTTTTTAGGTTTAACAAATGTGTTCGTATATAAATTAGGTACAAGTTGAGAGACGAGTTTGACTCTTAACCGGTCTACGTATTTTGCTTTCTCAATCCAGAATGCTCTTTTAAGTATTATATTTATATACTTGAGGGTGTTTATAAATGTGTTGTGTGTGTTTTATATAATTATGTGCGAATCAAGTTGTAGAGCTCGAATTAGCCGTTACGATCACGCGATATATCGTTTTAGCAACGGAGCGACATATCTTTTTCAAAATGTCAATCTCGAACACATGTAAACCGTCATCAAAACATTTCAAAGGTATATACATACAATTCGGGATTAATCAAATAAACAACACAGCCGATCCGATCGATAAAATAGGAAACGTATTCGTCACAAACTGAATGTCATAATTGAGGTAATCAATACACATGGTACTTACAAATTATTTCCTATCGTTCACGGTCACGTACATCCAATACACACGAATCGTTTTATAAGTTTCGACCACGAGTGGTTAAATTAAGCGCAAATTGAGTTGTCATTACACCGTCGTCCAATGTCTGTTTACAAAGCAACATTATACACTAACGAGACATATATGTAATATAAGTATATTTAATTTTATTACGCATTAATGACACAGCACGCAGATAAGCAGCTGATGGTCTGGTTCGAACCAGCTCTCTCCGCTCGAAGGTTTCTCGTACGAGAGACAACAGTAATGCCGAAGAAGTCACTCAGTCAATCGGTCAACCTCGTCAATCTCCACCGCTTTTTATTAATGCATATTATATGCATTTTCGGTTCGACGGATAGCCTGGGAAAGCGGTCGCCGTCTCGGAATCACCGTTTCCTTTTGCTCCAATTAATTCGAGACCAACCCAGTTGTGCGTGACCAATGCAGTGGCTCTTCTAAGACGTAACCGTGGCGTTACAAAACCGTGACTGTGTTGATTCTTGTTTGCACCGATGACTATCAAAACGATGAGCTTAATTATATTTAAGAAAATTTCAACGGAAATGTTAAAATTTCGACTATATTGTACTATATTTCAGATAGAAACTATCGTTTCGCATTTCACGGGTCGATGTACTATCGATCGACACACGCCCCACAGTCATATTATATTCGATACGTGTAGGATTTGTTCGAAGGTAATTATTTACCTAAAACGGATATGATACGTGTGTGTGTGTATAAGTCTGTCTGCTGCTAGTGTATTTCATAGTTAGAGAGACAGCAACGGTTGAATACGTCACGAAAAGCAATAACGACTGTTAAATTGGCCGTAACGGTTCTCCTCTATTGTGCGGACGTGCACGATACGATCGTTAAATATGCACACGTAAGAAATGTACACTATTACTTTTTTATTTCGCCGAATAATGTGTATGAGCCGTAATGAGTCCGCTGCAATATCGAGCGATCTGTTTCGGACTGGACGGGAAAAAAATATGTTGCTTTTTTTAGAACGAAACTAAATCTGCCATTTGAGTATGTAAATCGATCATAACTGTACACCGACTAGTGAGTCATTGTATTTAAGTTCATAAACTCTGCGATAATTGAGGTCGAAATCAATCGGGTTATGATATTTGCTGTCAAATAGAAAATTTCAACGTCGACCAAATCAAACAAGCGACAATTGTTGAATCCGAAAAAAACGCTCAAAAACCATCAGATCGTTTGAAACGAATGGCGAGCGAGCGAACAACATCTGCTTAACTTCTCGGCTTCTAAAAAACCGAAACACAGTTTCAGAAATAGCGATTTGTCTGCACACAAGCTATCACGAAACAGTGCCGCTCCAGTGACCGCTTCGAACCGCGTCTTGTGTGCGGCCACGGACCGTGTCAGCGATTTTGCTTCTGACAAAACGACAACGAACAAAAAAAAATCTATAATGGACATCTTCGAAAACGAAAATCGAATCCGAGCAGTTTAGAAAGAGGAGCGAGTCGAATTCGCGAGGTCGGTCGCGACGGATCTCTGAATGATTGACGATGTTTTGATTTTCGTTTGGTTCTTATGGATTTAGCGTTGAGTAAATATATATTTTTTATTTTTATTATTCATCCATAATGATCTTCGTATTATTATTACAAATACGCACATGCGCTGATAATAGAATGGTAATTATGTGATAAACGCGGCCTTTGTCTCCATAGGTTTCAATGGCTGATAAAAACACAATCATATTAACTAGTGTAATATTTTAATGACATAAAACTATTGCACGATAAAAAGATAATATTGATATATTGATTCACACAAAATTTTATATGTATGAAGAAAAAGCGGTGATGTGTCATGCGATTTTATTTTTGAACGGAATTTGCATTCGTTTATGAATCGTAATTAATACTCAGAATTTAACGAACACGTGTTTGTATGGACGATAAAAGAGTCCAATTTCACAAAAATTTACGATGAATGAGTGCATTCGTCGTGTGAAATTGATTGAAAAAATACATATATACACATCGCAGTGATACACGTGCACTAGCTAGTACTTTCCTGCATTTATTGGAAACGTAAACAATTTCAAAATACACGATATAACATTAAACGGGAATGAATTCCAGCGCCCACGCACGTTGCACATGGCATTCGAAAACGTCGACGTAAATCATGCGAACGTACAATAATAGCACGAACGTGAAAATAATAAAGAAACAAAAAATAAATATATAAATAAAAATCATCATCATCATTGTCGACCTTTTTTTGTGCCCACTGCAGGACTGGGTCTCCCCATCAAATATTGGGGGTTTAGG
>JAOXNN020000052.1:1892430-1938695 GCA_028571205.2 Hydropsyche betteni | reverse complement strand
CGTGCTAATGACCACGTGTACTAGTCGCGAGGCAACGCCGAGACGCACACGAGACGAAGGTTCGCACGCAACTCATAAATAAATAAAAATAAATAAAAATAAAAACAGATAAAACTGGCCGATTCTTGGCCTTTGTTCGGAGATCGTGAAAGATCCCACGTAACTGTACCGGAATCGGTGTGTGGGACAAAAGAGAGTTTCACGCGCCGCCGACCGCGTGCATTTTACATAACATAACAGAACTTTCAGTTTTGTATTCTAAAATATGCCGTCCATATTCGGCCGATTTTGAAGCGCACATCTCTCGTACACGATAATTTATACGACTTTGTCCCCGTTTTGTTTGCGCGAAGCTAAAAACGAATGCGCGTTTTTCGAAACGGCGCTAAACGCCGCCGAAAATTGGATCTAAATATTAGTTCAATACGAGTGGGTATTTTGAGAAAATAAGATATCGTTTTTGCCTGTTTACGGCCCAGAAATGACGTTATCGCTGATTGACGATATGCTAGAATTCCCCATTATATAATGATGGAAGTATTTTTAGACGAGCTAATATCATTTCGGGTATTAAACGCCCACGCAATTCACTTACAAGGTCGTACAATTTCACTTGTGAAGAAAAGTATAATTTTTCGACGATTTTCTTTTCATTTTGTATATAATAAAACAATGTCGATTTGAATTAATCATGAAAAAAAAATACATATGCAAAGTTTTTGAAGGTCATATTTAATTTCAACAGTTCATTCATAGCAGACATGGAAAGATAAACGGTATTGTTAATTAATTATAATAACAAGGGAAACTTTATCAATTTCCATATTTAAAATATCAAATATTTATAAACATGTATGATAATAAGGAAATTTCCCTTGAAAACAACAAAAAGAATCTAATGAACCGACCATTATTTCGGGAGTCGAAATCGCAGTCTAAGGCCAGGCGCCCACAGGCGATTAGTCGCAGCGCGATTTATAATGGAACACATTGTTTTAGGTTGAAGTGCGCCCATATAGTTTAGGCGCCTGGCCTAGCTGCAATGTAACACGAAAGATTACATTGCAGCACGAAAACCACAGTCTACCTGGCGAATTTTTTTTTAACGTTCATAAAACGAACCGGCCGAAATCCATTAATTACGCGCGTTTTTGACACAGCGCGCGAATTTCCACCAGACAAAATATTTGGCAAAAGCATTTCGGCGATGTTTCCTTGCGAGCAGGCCAATTAAATTGTTGACCTCGAGAGACCGCTTCGGAAGTTGTTTTTGTATCGCAACGCGCGTTATTACCATACCGGAGTGAAATGGCTTTGTTCCGCATAGTGAGTGGTCTTGCGGAATTTTACGCAACACAATGGAACGTTCGTAACGTTGCCGACACAAATATTACGCATAAATTATGCGCGGAAATTAACTTGTTTGAATATGCGCGAAAATCGTTGCGGAAAAATGCACGATTTTAACGTATGACTCACGGTTTGGTTTTTGATGAGATTTCGTTAAGTGGCATTTGAATCGGTTGAGAAATGAGTTGGGATCGAAAACAAAGCGCTTTCTGTTACAAACCAGTTAGCGGCGGTTCAGAGAATCGTAGATCGGATCTCGTCGAAAAATTCGAACAATTTCACGAACTGAATCGACAATGGATCGGTGACATTTAACATTACAACAGGACAGGTTTCCACGGCGTCGTGTGCACACAATGCACATAATCTCACCTGACACGTTGCCGTTTCGTAACACATGACAAAGTTCTGAAATTTGATTGTGCAACGATAGAATATTGAAGAGATAGCGGTAAAGCTCTCTGCGCCGATTGACACGCGACCTTGTCGGCTCGTACAGAAAAAAAAACGAAATAAATCAAGGTGGCCATCTTAACGAGGTGTACGTATGGTCGAAGAATAAAGTATGAAGAGAAACAACGTCCTTTGTTCGTGGTACGAAACAGAAATCGGACCGGTCGGACCGGTGTCTTGTTTATAACCTCGACTGTTGTGGGTCGAGCGGTTAAAATGTAACCATCGTCTTCTCTGGACGTGTTAAAAATAAGCTTCGAAAAGAAGATTTGGTGTTTGTGTTTTATTTTTGACGTTGGCGAGCTAGGTCGTTAATCAAAGACGCCCACTGCGCTCTTATTGCCCTATGGTTCTTCGTTCATTTACGTGCTGACAAAGAGGCTCAATAATGGTAATGTTACACAATTAGAAATGTGTGCTTGTGTAGTTTTGCATCATTGTGTTTTCTTTTTTTTAGAAAGTACAATTTTCATAATTAATAATTTATAAATATTGCGATACGCAAAGATTGATCGATAAGGCGATTTTGGGAATGACCGGATATTGCGTTAATTATTTGATTCATTCATTGACAAAGCAAATGTTATTTTCGTTTGTTATCGACTATTTTTGCGAACAGTAAAAAATATATTAATTACTTCCCGATAGCGTTATCTTGCGTAAATTCCGGTGACTTTTATTATGGTCTTCAAAACAATTATAATACGAGCGATAACGTTGTGTCTTATCGAATTTGTAATAAAAACGCATATTACACTTTCATCAGCACGGACGAAACGTTTATACGATATAACCCGTTTGAAAGGGCTCAATAGTCAAAACTGGATACTGTACACATTTAGGTTTAAACATCTGGACCAGTTATTGTTAAACTGGATTATTAAGGTCGAAATGAATCTAGTTACGAAGTAACACAACAACACAAACGAATCTTTGGAATTAAACGAAAATATTTTTCAACACATTTATCGATAATAATGTAAATAGAACGTGTATTGGAAACCTGTTCAAAATGACAACATAATGATAGTGACTAGAAATCTTCCGTTTAAACAGTCCGTTCGTTTTACTCGGCACGGGTACATTACGTTGTATGACTCGAAGCTTTTTTTGTAAATTCTCATCGTGAGTCACATAGATGTTCATTTTGTAAATATACACTGCATATAATGAAAAATAGAATGAAGCGAATTAAACGAGATTACGCTGTGAGAAATAATAATTCCGATGGACGTGTCCGATAAATCATAATTTGCATGTTACGCCGACCGGTTTCTTTTCACTTCGACGTTATTTCACGCTTTAATACAATTAAACGCCTCCGATTGAATACAATTAAGTCATTTCGATGATATATTGTGTGAATCGATAGCAATTTTATACGTGTACGAAAATAAACACGAATTAAATCAAACCTTATTGTCGACAAAGTGTTAAAAACTTTCACATACCTGAAACAAAACAAAGAAACCGTTAATAATTCGTTTTAAAAAATAAGTACAAAATCTAATTTATTGTTTATAAGTACTAAATGTGTTACACACATAGATTGTATTTAAAATTAATGTTTTATCTTTTCTCGGATACGAATATCCCCCCAGCTCGCTTATTATGTATGGATGGAAGGATGTCTCAGTGTTTCAAGGACTTTCCAGGGACAAAATCGTAAAATTTTCACGGCTTAAGTTCACGGCCGTTCCAGAACATGAACAGTGCAAAATATTTTGTCGCCGTTTAATAAATTCCAACTCCATCAGCCACATTTCGCACTTGTTCTAACGCAAATATTTAAACGCACCATTTCGCGTTTTGTTTTTATTTTTACACATTTATTACACGTCGGACCTTGACTCTCTTTGAGGTTGTCCCGATCGCGTAATCCGCGACGTCTGGCCTGCATTTATTTTCGAAACGCTCATCAATCGTGTCCACGTCGGTTTTTCATTATTTACTGATTTTTTTTCCCCCGGCGAAACATCCCGAAATAAATGTATTGATTTCGGCCATGATTCATCGGCGAAGAGTCGCGCCAATTCCTCCACGTCATCCGTCAGTGTTAGCAATTACCAGTCATTGAGTGCCGATATTTGTCCGAGTCTCGGTTTGTTGTTTAAATTTAATATTTTCGCCTCGTGAGATCGGTTTTCGATTGCGTCCAAAATGGCGCGTCACGCTCTGCCGCCCGCGCGAAAGAAAGAAAAATGATAAATAAAGTGTGCCCGTTTTTTCTTCGTTATTGTTCTTTTAGCGCAAACGGCGACGTATAGTTCGGTAATCGATTTCGCTTTCGAATCGATAAGGAGAAAAATGCAACAATGTTGAAAAAACATCTTTGACGTATTGGGTCGTGTGTGTATTGTATGTGGGTGACGTGCGTGACCCCGATAAGGCGTTTGTTTGTAAATAATATTAAACGCGCATGTATTATTTTTTTATTAGATTTGTGTAGTGAATCGTTCGTTATTTAATCAAACTCTTTTTATTTATTCCAAAGAGGCAATACAAAGTTCGAAAATAGCTTTACGTAACTGTTTTATCTCGTGGCGAGCGTTAGCTAACAAAGTATCTAAATATTATTCGAGCACAATGCTGATAAGATTAAATTTTTTCCTTCGACGATTCGATCGAGATTTTCATAGCCTTTTTCGCGATATGTGATTTGATTAATCATCAATCGTGCATACGTTTCAATAAATTTAATCAAAACCGCTATGTGTTATGAATTAAAATAAAGCGCTTGATCGCCACAAACATCAAACTCAAATATTCCCAGAAATTAACTAGAAATCCTATATCACACTATAATAACACGTATCAATTGAACCAATCTATTTATAATATAAGTGTATACAGAATTATCAATAAAACATAATATGATATTAGAGAAGGTTGAATAAAGGTCGAATCGCGTAGTGTTCGTAGTGCTTTATTTGACTGCAAGCAAACACTGATAATTGTGGAAAGAATTCAACATACGAATTGGGCCACGTACAGATAACAGCTATGTAAATATCGTATTCACACAGTCGGTAAAACGGTGAACAAACTACAATAATACGATAACGTCGCCATAACCATGTGCCACAGAGGAACGAGTTCTATCAATGTTAACAGGAACGAAACGCGCGTAGGAGGAGTAATGTCCCGCCGGATATAATCGGTTTTCAGAAACCAGAGGATCGCTAAAGTCTGCAAACTTTTCCCCCATAATAGGAGCCGATTCCAGGTAAGTCTAACCGATCTCGTTTAGCGAGAAAAACCCTGTTTCAGCGGAAAGCTAATAAAATTCGCGGTCTCCCGACGTATATTATGCGATGTTTATAAGTTGGTCAATTTGCGCAGTCCGGTTTCCAATAAATGGCTCGCATTGACAGTTCGACCTCCCTTGCCGGAGAGCGTCGTTATAATGCTGAACTGGAACCGGTTGCGAAAGATATGCAAATGCAAAAATTTCAATAGATAATGGCCGTCAGATCCGACGTTGACCTTAATGTGACTTCTGAGCGTTTTAAAAATATTTATTAAAGTCAAAAGAAAAGTGGCGGTTTATTAACCTCGGCGTTGCGCAATGTCATTATCTTTCGTGGTGCAAAATATTCGAGCAGTTTTGCAATTATAGAACTGAATCGTTATTGCCGACTTTGAGTTTTCACAGCTTATGAAAAGCTGCTAACTAGCACTCTTCATACATTATAATGTAACTATAGAAAATAAGACACGTCTATATGGAAACAGATAGATCTCGTTAGAGAAGACGCTCCGTAATAAATTATGAAAGAGAGCGGCGAGATAAAGCGTTGCGCAATCGTTGTTCTTTTTTCGACTTCTTTTTTTCTCTCTAGCCGAATGTGCTTCTGCTGAAGCGATCGAGGCCAAATAAAATAGACAACGGTACCGTTGTTATCCCACGAGATATCTAAGAGTAACGCAGAGAGAAAGTTATTAACGGAGAAAACGAAGACAACTCGAAACCGACGCTCTTCGCTAACACCCGGCGAATTTCGCATGCGATTTTCAATTCAAGGTCCCGCCGATTAGATGCTAGCTTTATGCATGGACAAAAAAAAATAGTTAAAGATTTATAATAGATCAATATCGATCCGTCGAAGGCCAGGCGGATACGGTCCGATGATATGCCGGTTTTCAGCTTCTTTTTTGCTCACAATAGTTAATAGCCCCGTTTCGCCCGTTTACGCCTCGGCGAAATCTATCTTTTCGCAAGATCAGACGGCCACGTTTAATGGCAAAACACGATTCAGATGCGATAACTGGTTTCGGCTCTTCGAAACTGTTTTATGGTGCGGTCGCCATTTCGCGTATGCGCTCGCGGGGCACGTGGAGACGTCGTTACGCAATACGAAATCATGTATGTATTATATTGTGATGATGATGATGATGATGATGACGGACAAAATGATTTAAATCGATGTGTACGAGCGGGATGTCTAATTGGCATTTGATGGCGCGAATTGTGCAAAGGAAAATATTTGAAATCGGTCGTTTAGAATGCGAAGTATATACGGATTTAAATCCTCGAGACTATTGAAGAAAAAGCAATTAAAGCCAGTTATTAATAGAGTTTTACCCACTCGAAGCGAGTTAGGTTTATATTTGTGCAACTACTGTGAACGGAAACGACTCAAATATTTACAACCGAACGAAAAGTTTACGTCGAATCCTTTTGAAAGTTCGCCGATATACAAAACGATGCGCAGTTAACGAATACAGGCGAATTATGCAAATTCGCGACGTCCGACAAATTAAGCAGTATCCAACTTCAGCTCGGACTTGGTTATTTCCAAATACATTTATTACACCATTAATCGGCGAATTATTATTGATCCAGCGCGTCTTTTGACCTTTGCGGTCGAATTGCGATACGTAAATACACCCACATACGCCCATTATGTTATTGTTTTGTTATATGATTCGATGTTGCCGCCTCCTCCTCCTCATCTCCGACATGTGTGTAATCCAATCTCGGTTTCTAACTGTACATTTCGAAAAAAAAAACATACATGTCGACTTTCTTGTAAAGAGATCCAGCACACGAACTGATCGTATTTATTTTTATATATTAAGTATATACAAGAGTTCACTTCTATTTTTAGTAACACCAATAGTTTCTAATGAATAAATTTGATGGTGATCAAACACATATTAAATCATTTATTATTATAATATGGGATTATTTAATCATTAGAGTGGAGACTGAACTCGAAACTCAAGGCTAACTGTAAGTATTTCTCAATCCGAAAAGAAAAGCGCAACGTGTTAATATTTTTTTATAAATAAATGTTGCGGTTTACCGCAAAAACTGCACGAGTATAAAAAAATAACACAAAAACCGATTTATCAGCTTCGATTTCACCGCTTACAAATCAAACATGGTGAATTTTTTAAAGTTCTATATTTATTCTGCGATACAAGTGTTCTTATCGCGAAGATAACGAATAATAAACACACACATTCAATATTTATTCGCGTCGTATTTAAATATTATATTATTAATAATTCAATAACAATAATAAAATTATTGATAAATCGAATGATGCAAATTCAATATTATTGATCTTCACATTCAAAAGTTACTGATATAAACGAGAAATATTTTAAAAAAAATATTTGAAATCTATCTACATACATGTTTGGTTAAATACTAACTCAAGATAAGACATCGAATCGAAGAAGGATTAAGAGACGATTATTGTTAACATTTCGATACGGATGAGTGCGGAAAAGCGTTGTTTTCAATGTCGAAAACTAAATACAAAAATAAACCAAAAAAAAAGTATGTTTCAGAGAGAAAAATAGAAAACTCACAGGCGCGAGTATGCGAAACGACAGTCGTTTTCGTTGATTGATTAATTTCTGTCGCAAAAAAGTATTTTCCCCGGACACAACTCCCGCTGGGCGGGTTCAGCAAGGGTTGCTTTTTCAACGGATATATGTCGCATAACACATTCTACAGTGGGGAAAATGCTGACACGGAATGAATAATAACGTTTCGGGGGGGTGGTCGGTGAGTAAGTGGTGCCAGCAAAGCCGGAGAGTGCAATGGCTGCTTCGCATCGATCGTGAAATTTCGTTGTGCAATCGAATAACGGGGTGGAAAAAAAAAACGAACCGACACGTTTCGAATCGGGGTTATCCTTGAATTTTTCGTAGAAGAAGTTATGGACGCGGTGTATAATTAAATTCAGAGTGCGTGCACATTTTCCTTGCCCCCTCAGTACAATTTTACATTCAGTACACACGTTACGTAATAAATTTATGTACCGAGTCACGTAATTCATAAGTTAATTGCCGCGGCAGGAAAACGTTATATTTACAATTCAAAAACGCTTTATAAAAACAAATACAATACTATTTAATACGCTCGACTTGTATTAATTTGAATTAATTGGATTCGACGAGGATTATTGAAAATTTTCACTCGATAAGATAATTCGTTATCTTTTCATAATGATGAAAAGTTATTATAAACTTGGTCTGACCTTGAAAAGATGAACTCTTACAGTATACACAATGAATTGCAGATAATCTTAATTTATTCAAGTACCCGGCAACAAGCTCCACGCGTCTCATTATACTTAATTAGACGACTCCCGTGTTAGCGCTCGTTTTTCAACCGAGGGAAGTCACACGACTTTTCCAGGTCAATCGCCGCTAAACAATGCCTCTGCGATTTTCCAGAGACACCTATTCGTATGCTAATAATGCCACTTTTGAGCTCCTTCAACAATATCGGCGAAGGTTAGAAGCCGTCCTACTAAATAAACCGACGCAAAAAGTAAGTCGCGGTATTCCGAAAAGTAAGCCACGAATTCGCCAAAGTTTCAATGAGGAAAATCCTATGTGAAAAAAAGTTCACTAAGGTGACCGTTAAGCGCGCGCTGTTATTGAACATTTGCGCGTCGCAACGGTAATCGTTGGAAAGTGGAAGATTCGCCTCGTTAGCATTGTTCGCGGCGCTAATTACTTCATTTTGCAGGAAAAAATTACGTACATATATGGCACACATTACGTTGAACGAAGAACGATCAGAGGAGAGTTGAAAAAAAAACGTAATGCAAGTAGTAATGACAGTGTAAGCCGACAACCGAGTCTTCCGTGCGACACGAAACAAATAGAAAAAAAAATCGACCGTTATTAGAGAGTCGAGCAAAATAAAAGAAAATCCGCAAGTTACATAAGTCAATCATTTAATTTTCGTATTCGCCTTGAAAATAAATTAGTTTCATAGTGAAAGCGACGCGATTCGACATATTCTGCGGAGCGATTTTTAGTAGAGCGCGAAACGCGCATTGACCTTTCGCTAAAGCGAAACGCATTAGCATTGAAACGACCTCTGCAATCCGCTTCAAACTATTCAATAGTACATGCGTGCACTTCTGCTGACATAACACGATAACAGCCACTTTTACGAAATAAGGTCGAGGAACGGTCGGTTCACAGACCCCGGCTTTCCAAAGATAAAGACGGCGGCGGATTTCCAAACCCGAAGAAATGAATCGATTCATCTCGCAGTCCGAGAGCGATTTCAAGGTGGGTTGCGCAAAGGCACGACGGCAATTAACCGGTTAAACTTTGCATATTGTGGGTATGTTGCTTTCAACCGGTAGTGTGGACCGCGCATAATGTAATAACCGACGGACCGGTTCACATATGCGTGAGAGACGAGTACAAACGTTCACGACGGTGGAAGAAAAAAAATGTAACATACTGGTTTTTCGTAGACGTCTCGAAGACTTGACCTGTGCGTTTTTTTTTTATTTGGTCAATGTTGAACGATGTGTGAACGAAAATTAAATTCTGACTATTGAATGGAAGAAATAAAGACTTTTTATCGGTCGTTGTGGTTTAATTTTTCGCAACAGAATGCAAAGTCGACACGGGTCAACCGATTAGTTTCGGACAAGGTTGGTCTCGTTCAACAATTATTTGTTGTTCTCCGAAGGCGTAATTTATCACGCTCAATTCCAGCTCCGATACAATTCCGATCGATTAGCCATCGTCGACGAGATGCGACGACGAGTAATTATCGGTCGTTCGTAGAACCAGTATTGAGCAGCTGCCGACGAGGAAAACGGTTCGAAACGGCGCTAAATAACACTCATTATGAAAATTGGCATAAGGCTAAAGAGACTATGAGGTTTTTAGAGCCATTTTTTCCTGATTTCCGACACAATCGGCCGTTCTGTTTGCGCAGGCCGATAGAGCAAACGATGACTGTGCCGTTTCGATGATGCGCGCTGTTAGTTCAGGTTTTATTTGCGACGTGTGTTATTGCAGGGGATGTACATGTACGTACGCAAATTATGTTATTATCGCTAATGTTTATTTTTTCGCGTGTTCTCACATTCAATTAATCATAGGCATTGGGTAAACAAACGCGACGAATTCCGATTCGCGAAAAAGCCCATTCAATGTTGACTTACCGCTGCGACGACTGAACAAATCCAAAAATTGAAAATAATGTTGTTGAATCAAACGTTTTATATTTTTTTGTAAAGTTTTGAAGCAAAATTGAATAAGTGACTCAAGAGGATATTTCTTTAAACTGATTGAATTGTCTGTAAAAAAAAAACTCAAATGTAATTGTGACAATTTTGCGAAATCGACTAGACGTCACGAGGCAGAAGCACACAAAACGAGGTTCGTTCAAAGTTTATAAAAAAAAAGGACAATAATAGTGAATAGGGGGAACGAGAAGAAGCTGGTGGAGGAATATGCGAGGTAGGCAGGTGCCCAACCCTCGTCGGTCATTTATCTTGTTCCACACGTGTCAGTTGGACATATCGAATCGCGTGTTTCGTATGCGAAGAACTGGTCGTTGGATGTTTTTTTTGACCATTCGATGACGCCGTCATATTCTCAAGGTCGAAGAATATGCACACGTGAAACGTGAAGTCGAGAAGATTGCATAAAGAAAAAAATACCCATTGCGGTCAAGTGCGTGAGTAATAAATAGCATTCACAAAAAAGGATATCTCAAATGTGGTTTTGCAAAAATATTTTATACGTGTAAACTCGTGAAGATTTTCAGAAATAAACCCTATTGATTTTGAATATATGTGAACAGGTGAAGTGTGATGATATTGCGGACGAGATAGACTGCATGCCACAGCGACGGGCATAACCTTTTATCATCAGGCCACTTCGTATACGTTTTTATCGTAAAATTTCTACTTTAATATGCGAAAAATAAACAGTGTAAAGTTATAATATAGGCGTGATCCCGAGTTGAACTCGTGTCGCAATCTCTAACGAGATCTCTCGTCATTAACAGCGTTAACGGTAATCGTGCCTCTCCACTTTTACTCCAATAAACGGCTTTATATATTTATATACGAGTACTTGCGTTTAAAAAAGAGCTCTTGTATCATAATAGTGAAAATTTTAATTTCGCCACGTGCCAGTCGAAATCTCGATGACTCGGCGAAAAATTTTCAATACACAAAATATGTAACGAAACCAGTTCTGGTGTACAAAATGAATAAAACGAATTGATAGACGCCCACGAAACGTTAAAGATAAATATAGACGCCACAGAGATGTAACAGTATGGGAAGACTTTCGAATGCGCCGAATCGAACACTAATAGCGAAGCAAACGAATTGATCCGAAAAAGGCAACGAGAGCTGAATAGGCGAAAGATTTTATGTGGGAGGCATGAGAACGAGGTTCGTATGCGCGAAAACTTCTAAGGAAACAAAGTGAATGACTGACGTTTGAACCCAGAAAGTAATTCGAAATATTAAATTCGAGGTGGAATTGTCAAAATAAAACGCTAAAATTCGCTGAAAACCGTAAAATTTATCTAGAAATTATCGACGCTTTATATATTATACGTTTGTTCGTTTTCGCATTCGAAAAATATTTCGGTAAATTTCATTCTATTTCATCACTCGTATTTACACATTAATATAATTTCCATTCAAGTTATGCACAAAAAAAAAAAAAAATGATTTGATCTTTCGAGTTCTATATATAGAAGGTAATATAATTTGAAAGTGATACCGTTCAAAATATGTAGCGAAAGTAATAAGTTGTGAGACGCCCTCGCTGTAACATCAAGCGAATTATACTCGAGAGCGAGCTGATGATGGATTACGCTGAACTGTCAAAAATATAGAATAAAGAAAATCTAGTAGACGAAAATGGTGACTTTCGCCTGCAAAAAAACGTCTGAAACATTTTTTCGCCTCCCTCAAAGAATTTCGCAATTTCACACGCAAAAAGGTTACGTTTTCATACATAAAACCGTATTATATCACAAAACAAAATAAACAAGATCAGTCGAAAGTTGCGTCACAGATCCAGATCATTAATCCGTGGATCGTTAGTTCGAAAAAGTCGTGATGCGATAATTATCATCTATTAGAATGCCGTACTAGCGGCGGATCGAATCGGGTCAAGAAGAAGATCGGATCATCGAAAAAAAAAACCGATCAAGATATTGCCGCGAGGCGAATCACTTAACATCACGTTTCAAAATAATAATAAAAGAATACGTACACATTCGGCAGACGTGTATGATTCGTTGCTCAATCCGACGACCATTGTTCGACATGCTCCGCGAAAAGAAAGCGAGAAAAGTGTACGTCGGCGAATTTGTACGCCGAAAATGTATCAATTCGAAACGCAGAAATAACATGTGGCCGAAACACTTGCAGACAATTGTGTGTTGAGCGAAGAACGCTCCGTGCATCTGTTCAAATTAATAACGATCAAACGAAAACACCGAATTAATAAGCGCGTGTGTGTAAAAAATTGTGACCGATCGATCGGTATTCGAAATTGCCGACGAAGCGATGTTTCGAACACGAAAACGCATCACAATTATTTATCATTCGACAGTGTAAACCGGCCAAAATTCGGAAACTTTCATGTTTAAGTAGGGAAAATGATATATTATAATGTAATCGTTAAATCTTAGATGAGGTGTAAAGTGTACGTAAACTATTTTGAAATTCTATAACTTTTACTTACACTTTCCTTTTAGAAAAAAAAATTGAATGTAGGGGTTATGCAAATATAGTATGTTTCACAGTTAGTTAAAAGCTTGAACGTATCTTATTCATTCGGGGATTCGGATCAAAAATAAGTATTATAATTTTAAATTGTCATTATATTTGTAAAACATTATAGAATTTCAATAGAGTTTAAGTGCACTTTATAATTTCACTGTACATAAGCCATGACAGCTAGCAATTTGTATGTGTGAGAATGGAAAACTATGAAAATAAAAATAAAATTAAATATTACATATCGATACGCGAATACTAAACATCACACTTCGATCTGAAAACCAAACTCCTCGCCACGTGGCGAAGAGCGGACACAATCAAGGGCAACATACCTAAGCGCGGCCATTAAAAGCGATTTAGGAGCGATCCGGGTATCGGATGACCCGATGACTCGAATAAAAAAAAAACCACCGCCGAATTGGCCTTACGAAACGTCGACCGTGGACCGTCTCGGAATCCAGACTGACTAGTTTCGAGGCGGCCATCGCCGAAGAGTCCGAAAAGCGGCCGAGGACCGTCGAAGGACTCTCCTCCTGCGAGGGCCCGGTGAAAGTCTCGAGAGAAATTTCCACGTGAAAGTCACATCTCGGTTCTTCGACCCGCCGCAACATGGAGATGCAACTTGGACACAATTGTGGTGCGCATTACGGAGAACCGGTTGTCTCTTTATGGTAGTCCGATCCGTTCTCCTGCTGGGCTGATGCACGCGAGAGCGACTTTGCCGGCCATGATTCACTCTCGCGTCTGAGAACGCTACCATGTACATTAACCCTTTGACTGCGATAGTATTATTTCCTAATATGCACCTGTATGCAGCTACTTTTTTTTTCACGAAAAAATTTTTTTTGGAAGAATGATCTGTTCACATGTTTTACTGCCATTTTCTTATAAAAAAAACGACGAGGAAATTTGAATTGGAGTACGTTCTTCCATATTTGCTGAATGAATAAACTAGATTCGTTTTTTTTCGTCAAGTTCGGATGTATTGAAATATTACTCGGAACGCGGCACCCATCATATGATGCGCGCCGCGTTCCGGACTCGATTTGTTTGCGCATCATATGATGCGCGCCGCGTTGAAAGGGTTAAAACTAAAAAAAAATTGGGCTCGAAAATCGCTTGAGAGAATGAAGCGATTACGACCGTTGAAATTTGAAACTGACGATTGTTGAAGAGTCATCGATGAGTGGTTTTTTTGTGTTTGTATGCGGTTTTCGGAGTAAATTAATTATTTTGATGTAACGGGTCGAATCTGTTTGTAATTCACAAGCGCAAACAATGCTAGACTCGTGGATGCAATTAAATTATCTATTAGTGCATTTGCAATTAATGAAAACGTATACGTGACGTTTGTTGAGTTTAATTAAATTTACGTGACATTAATAATATTTTATTTTAATGTTGGAAATAGACACGTGCTGATTGCTCAATCAATACATTTTCATTCGATTGAAGTTCATGGAACTCGATTAAACGTTTATTTAAACGAGACGAATTATGGAAATTGCACTATAATCTTTGTTATATAACTAAAAACGCGACGTACATTTTTTTCACACGCTCAAAATAATACGCCAATTTCTATTCGCTTTGTATGAATACAAATTAGTAATTATTTTAATTGAACGTCTTACTCAATCGCCGAGATAGAAAAAATATATTTATATTACTTTTCATGTGTAATCGATGATTTGATACGAGTTATTCATGGAAATAGTAATTACCGCATTGAATTGACGACATAAAAAATACGTAAACTAACCGCAACATAAATTAATGAAAAATTCACTATGTATACACTCCTTTTTTTGATCGAATTAATTTTAGATATTTTTTGTTTGAATTTTTATACGATGCATGAGTAAGAGCATGATTTAACATATACAGACTGGAATGAACAACGTAACGACACGTTCTCCTTGATCGTAAATTTGATAATGCAAACTCAATATAAATCCAATTCAAGTCTTATATGGAAATTATAATTAGACATTATGGAGAACGGAAACTTTTATGGCAGAAGGAAAACGCTGATTGAAATCAATAAAATGTGAGTAATCCATGTTCTTTATGGCCGTGAAAGTAAACTGTTTTAGCAATAACGCAATCTCGCACAATGCTCAATTAAAATTCACCGGTGAAAATAATCAAATTGATACCGCATCCTACTGACATTCGATAGCGTTTACGCTAATGAATATTTTTCGCACGGATACAGATTGTATCATTAGTGCGAAACTTCATTCTGAACACGCCGGTTACATACAAAAACAAACAATAGAATGCTGAAACGTAATTCCGCGGTATGTTAATGACTCACGTCCGTGAATCATAGTCCCTCGGGGTCTGAAACGTGGACGAGTTGCAGGCGAAACGTGCCGGCAAAAACTTTCCGGATAGCTAGCTGGTGGTTACCGTTTTTTTTTTCAGAAAAAATTCAGATTCAACCGTAAAAATATGGTTGGATTTTCGATCGATGACGTGAAAATATCGACCGATTCGAAATTGGCCCCTCTCCGTTAAACCG
Source organism: Hydropsyche betteni (assembly GCA_028571205.2). Lineage (NCBI taxonomy): Eukaryota > Metazoa > Arthropoda > Insecta > Trichoptera > Hydropsychidae > Hydropsyche > Hydropsyche betteni. The sequence continues at coordinate 1,923,332 of JAOXNN020000052.1, read as the reverse complement.
CTTCGCTAAACAGGTAACCCGTCTGTCAGTATTTCTCGTTGCATTTTTTTGTTGTTGTAGTTGCGTTGTTGTTGCCGCTTTTTAAATGGTAAAACGACGATGTTTCCTCGATTAAAGAGTCTCGTTTCCTGTTTCATGTTGCGAGCCGTTAGTTGGACAATGGTTCTCCAATTAGAAGTTTTGTTCGAGAACTAGTTTCGTTGAACTTCGACAAAGTCTTCTGCATCGTGTATCTGCGTTTGCACATAAAAAATACATCTTCGATATGAGACACCGGATCTAAGCTGTTATATATATTTAATATATTTAACGACATACAATTCTTGGAAGGTCCCGGAATTCGACAAAAAAATTAAGCACATGCTGCACATATGCCCACCAAAATGGGACCGATCACGTTATTAGTCATTGATGTTTCGGCAAGTATTTAATTCGCATTTCATCCAGTCATAACAAGACTGACTCACTACATTGACATTTCTTCAATAGTTTTTTTCGGTTATCCAATTTTTTTTTCGAATGTTCATTGAGTCACACAAAGAAGATTCGTTTGAGCGTGACTTGAGAGTTGAGTTGATTTGGTCGTTTTCGAATTTCACGGTTCCGTTTTGACGACTCTGTCGTCGAAACGTTTCAATCGGCACAAGGCTAAATCGTCTCGAAAATTTTGGTTTTCTTAGGTAGACTGTTTTTACCGTTTTCGGAATGTAATACACGACTGTTTAGCGTAATTAAATTGTTTGTTCGCGGCGAAAACAAGGCCGCAAAGTCAGTCGGACGAGTTGTGCACGCCACAAACAGTTGCAACACGGTGCAATTTTAATGCTATGTGCAAAAGTTAAAAATATTCACTTGCAGATCTCTCAAACGAGAATTATTATAAGCTTGCTTCTAACAAAGGAGCGGATTCTTCAGAAAACATTAAAAAAACGCCCACACAGAATGACAAAAATTAGAACAACGAAGCGCAACGAATTCGGAAACGTGTTTCACAATTAATTGCCTGTCAAAAATTTTAACATGTGTATCCTATTATGCATTTTTATGACATGCAGTGAATATAAAATTGGCATTAAAAAAAAATAATGCAACTTATCTAAATCTTATTGAAATCGATTCATTTTCTGACAAATAAGCCTTCGAATATTTTGTGACAGAGGAGTATAAATATTGATGAATGAATATAAAAACTTCCAAGAAGTTTTCGAACGTATTATTTACTAATTTAATTTGCAAAACACGTAGATCAACTGTTTATTGTGTACGTAACATAAATAATAAATTAAAAAATGTTTGCTCATAAAACTTTTATGTTTATAAAAGTCATCGATAAGGAAAAGTCAAACGTTAATCAGAATTTAAACGGTTGTAAAATCACAACATCTCATAATAACTGACCTTTGCATTCGCTAAAATAAGAAACATCGATAATGAAATGAAATTTTCATTCGAATGAGCTATTTTTCTTTATCTGAAAAAGTAAACTTTCAATTTCGCCAAAGTTTCTTTCTCGCGGTTACCAGTGGGCGGTAACTTACCACCATCATGGGGTTGTATTATATTGTCGTTCAACAATACGAACGAAATAAATATTTCGATTATATGCCTACATGTGTCAGATACAGTCGTCTATTAATCTATTATATAAATGCACTCTCTATGGGTGTTATTCCTTAGGGAAGCAACGACCTCGAAATTTTAATTGATAATGAACACGTGCGTTAGACATTTTATTGATAATTTATTAGATGAATTAAATTCGAAACTGAACACTCGAATCACCGAGTACTCATTAGAAATAAATATTCTGCAAAAAAAGATATCTTTCGAGGATAATACGAATTTATTTGTGACCTTTTATATCGAAAGAATGTATTCAGAGGTCAAATAATAATCACTGTTTACACGCCGATAATATTTCAATATACGAAAGCGCTTTCTATGGGTGGAAAAGAACATAAAGACAAATGGGAATCCGCCATAATGACAATTGGCGGATTCCTTTTAGCCGACGAAGAAAAATCTTAGATGAAATCGCGATAAACAAAAGGCTCATTCCCCTCTTACGGCTAGCAGGAAAGAGAAACGACAGCCCGGGATGGAAAATGCAAATTCGCAAAAGTCACCAGAGGGAATGATAGAACGCGGGGGTTTTTCAGAGAAACGGAAGCGCCAAATTATGCGAAGCGTGAACGCCATACCGAAGTGAATTATTAAATGTTCAGAGTTGGGCAAAGTTGCTGAAAACGACACGTCTATACAGCAATACACAAGACACATTTATTGACTTCGTATTCATTACGCTATTGTGCAATTCTGCCTTTCTAAGATTTCTATTTATACATAAAACACGGTTTGCGTTAACAGCCTTTGAAGTCAAATTAAATGCGAAGCGGCGTAGACATCAGTTAAAAATTTGAAAATCGGAGAGAATCAACGGCAAAGTCACGATCGGACAATGCGAAGCGTAACAATTTGAGTGAAATTGAACCATTGCACGTAAGTGTGTTATGTGGCAATGAAAAGAGCGCACGAAGAAAGTGTACCGCTTTCGTTCAGTGCGCGCACAATCAGTGAAATCGGTTGCGTAAGTCGAAAAATATCGAATGCCGAAAACGAGGCCACGCTAAATAAAACAATAAGAATAATTCTAACAGTGGGAAAAAGACTGACCCTCGGCCAGGCAGTGGGCAGATCTGCGCTCGGGCACACTTTAATCGACCTCACGACTAAACGTGAAGATCGCCTTCGACGGTTCGTACGAGGCGAAAATAAAATCGTGAAAAAATAAAATGAACGAAACAAGAAAGTTAACCGATGGGAAGATCACGCTTTCTCGTTATGGCGAATACGATCCGTGCGTGCCGAGCCGATAAAAGTGGAACAAACTTTTGAGGATACAAGCTAAATACATTTAAATTGTACTTGAAAATAAATGTCGACGACCTACGCGAAATCGTTATTGTTTCGAATATTTCGAAGGTTCGATACAATATTGATCTTTCATCTCGCCCGGTGTTAATCTGTTGTTTTTTTAACGTTTCGCAACAGAGAGTGGTAGCCGAAATTTATGGTTTCCGCTCGCATCGATCGTCCCTTTCATTACTGCAAGTCTGGAAATTGTTCCGCCTCGGGCCAACCCCATTTTGAAATAGGTCGAGGGTTCAGCCAAACCCCGGGGTAGATACAATTATTTATTACTGGGGTGATCCAGACATCTCGTTTGTTTGCCGGCGAATTTTGTAGCTTTTTTTTACGCTCTCTTCCCTTCAGCTGTGAAATAGCAAAAGGTTGATAACCTCGACGCGACAAAGGGTCATTTATTGATATTGTGACACGAGGTTGTTTCTCGGCAAGGAAATTTCATTATGTCACACAAAATTGCTGATGTGTCATGCACGCAATCAGAGCAATATCGTTTTCGAATGCAATTTACGTATTTCCAAACGCAAACGATTTTCTAATTTGCGTCAATCAGTTTAATGTATTATCGATATGCTATGAAATATACGATGAAAATAAGCGAAATTTCATTCGAACGAACCATAAATTATGCGAAGAAGATTTCTGCACAATGGATGCGTCAAGATTAACGGGTTCGGTCAACTTTATAAGCAAGAATGCGATTCTCGACTCGGAAAACCAGACGGACGGCCCACCTTCATTATTCACCGGCCGATTTTGCCGCGTCTGCATTCTGCAACGGTCGAAAAAAAATCATCGCGAGATTCGAGAAAAAAAGGAAACGACGCGAAAAAATAAAATAATAATGCCGAAAGAGAAAAGAGTCGCCACTGATCAAAAGCGTTTCCGCGTGTGCGAATGTCGGGGAAAATAATGCGAGTAAATGTGCAACGATTATCGCGTGCGCGAAAATGGCACGCGAAGGGAAGAATTGCGTGTTTGTGTCGAATGTGTGTGTATGTAATTTTTGCGACGACAAAGAAATCGTATTGACAAACTATAATGGCAAAGTTTGCTTGCTCGAATACGGTAGAGGTCATATGAATGTCAAATTGAAATGTCGTTTAATTTTGAACTTTCGAAGCTTTGATTTAAAATCGTCATCATAATATTTAAAGGGTCCATTACCAGGCAAAAAACCTTTTCGACATGACATAAGCAATCAATTCTTAACGAATTTGAATATTAAACAGTTTGTTTCAGATTAAAGTTATACATATTCATGTATTGTGACCATATAACATTGGAGATTGGTGAATTTATTATTAAAAAAAAAAACAATTTAGCAACGGCAGCTTTTTTCAGTCTCGAGCAAAAATCGACAATGGCCATCATAAAAGCGCCTAAGTTTATTGCATCGGAGCGGAAAGGTGGTTGTCGAGTTGGCGAGCAGCTGACGTCTCCCTATTGGTAGGGGACGAGTTCATTGGCCAAGGACATGCAGCAAGGAGCTGAACCTGAACGTGGTCCATCCTTCGCCCACGAGGAAGAAAAAGGCTCGCAACGAGCCGTCTTTGTCGAGTTTTATCAGGCCTTTCGTGTAACACCGGGTCACAGCCGTCGACGGCGAGCAAACCAGAAAAAAATAAAGACTCTGCTACAACACCTGATCCTTTATCGTCATCTGCTCGGCCGCGTTGCCTTCGGGTTATTCAACCGAGTGCGTCGATTTTTTGTCGTCTGATAAAAAAGACGCATCGATAAAAACGCGTTTCGCTTTTCAGGTGTTCGAGTTTTTTCTTTCGAATATTTTAGATTATGGAAGTTTAAAAGGCTGCACCTTGGGAAACGAGTTTGTGAACGTCACGCATGTTCATTATGAAAATATTTCGAATAGAAAATATTCCAATTATGCTATTGTAAATAAAAGTGTTCACTAGTTAATGACTGAATTCATCTTTGTTGTGGGGCACTCGTGGAATGTCAATTTAGTTCAATTAAAAGTTGGACGCGTCCCGGAGCACAAGTCAAGTGAAAACATTACAAAATTACACAACAATAAACCTTGACCTTATACAAAGTAATCGCATTTTTATTACGTCGAGATTAATGCGAAGCAGGTGTTCGCCACCATTTCACGGCCGCGAGATGATAACATGAAAATAAATAACAAACGGCGAAAAATTCGCTCTAAACACGTCCGCAAGAGCATAAACAAATATTTAGAAGCAATTTCGGAAGGAATAAATTCCGAAATCAAGGTCCGGCCGAAACACCCAGAACGTTATACGCGCTTGCCAAAACTATTTATTATAGCCGAAAAAATGGGAACGCTCCGAACGAGAGCGGCCAAATTTTACAGTTCTACGCATTCGCAACAATAACAAAAAACATGCGCGTATTATTATGCAGCAAAAGTCAACATTCGGATCTGTCAACCCATTTGAAGCGCCGAATAAACAAACCGACCAAAAAGCTGAACAAACACGCCATCGAGCGCAGAACGAAGACGGGGCCAGCGCGATCGACATTTTCAAATTTCAACAGGACCTGTGCAGAATTATAATATAATTAAATGCGAACAATTTTCGTAATCGAAACGGAAAAGTGTAGGTTAGCTTCGGGTTCTGGCGAGAGCCGACCGACGCGGTTGCGGTTTGTTCAACCCGGAAACGCCGTTGTTATTGTGTTGTGTTGTCGGACTGATGTTGTGTAACATAGACGTTCAAGAAGAACTCGGTTCGATCGTTTGCGGTTTGCAGATTATTACCGAGTGAACCACTTCGACGATGACAATCGATAAATCAACAGATTGGAATCGCGACTGATGTATGTACAGCAATGGCGTTGTGGTTCATCGTCATAGAAATTATCGTATATTATACTTAATTGATTATTAGAAGCCATTAGCGAATAGTATTTTTTTTTTCAACAAATCGTACAACCTTCGAGTCACCTCTAGGTCACATCAATAAAAATATATCTTTGTACTAGAACGTGACGTGTAGATCATAAGACGCGACCGAGTCATCTCTGACACGAAAGGTCATCAAACAATGCTTGGCAGATAACAATGGATAAATTTAACCGAGATTCCGTTTAATTTTAACGCAATCAGTCGTTGACCGCAGACGACACAATCTTTTCGATCGGAACAATCGCACTGCTGTGCTTTCTAAATCGTTACGAAAACGGTGTTATGATTTAATTTGTATATTGTGGAAACTAAAATCGCGGTCGGCGAAATCGCACACGAAAATTAAAGAGAATTTCTATTTCGGTCTCGTTCATTCGCTTCTTCTGTTCGAACGTTAATCGAAAAGTGCAAACCGTCATTTAGTATGCCGAAAGCGTTTCCGATGAAACGGAATTGTACGAGCGTTGAATGAGAATGAAACGGACGAGGTTGCCGTGTTTGAAATGCGGCGCCTATAATCAGAATCCGAATGAAAATATACCGAAAAAAAGGAATAATTTTCGATTGGGAAATACCAGAAAGAAAGACCGGCGCGGCGTTGTTATGCAGCGCGAACTTCAAACGCGTGCGATTTACGAAGCGATTTTCAAATTTACAACAAAAACTCAGAGAATTAGGCACGATTATGTCACGATATGTAAAAATTCGTGAAATTCGAATACGAGACGTCTTTCGCTGGCGTTCGGGCGAATGTGAATGGACTCGACCGCGTGGCATCATTGGTCTCAGAAACGAAAGCGGACTGGCGCGAGTCCAACTGAATCGTCTCTTTTTCGTCTGTCGAAACAGCAGAGCCAGCTAGAAAAGCTGGTCGAGGCCAGGAATGCCTCTGGACGAAGTTTCCGATACTTTCCGGTCTGTCGGGCCAAGAGCCGGCCGGCGACAAACACAACAAGGTCGGCCTCACAAGAACTGGGTTCAATGCGGCTAACAACGAGTTCAATCCCGACTCTGATCCACATAATTGGGACGGTCTGTTTTGTTTGTTGTCGTTTCAGAAATCGTAAATCATGCGAAAATTGAAAGAAGCGGCCTTGGTGGTTCACGATTTTCGATATTGTATGCGGTAATGGAATATGCAGATCGCGCGAGTGTGGTATATCCGGCACGACTTATAAATATTTTGTTATGTAAGAAAATGTCGACAGCTGACAGCTTTTGTTATTCTTGAAATTGTGTTTGGATATGAGATTAATTGTACCGAGGAGCGTCTTCGATTCCAACCATTGTTACGATGTTTGAATAATATTTTTCGCGAATGAAAGATATCAGAGAGCTGGTTCGATTTATGGCACGAGTTGGATAAGATCGGACCACTATTACTGACCTGTGCGTTGCCATTACAGTGCTTTTTTTCGCGTTCGATAATCGTGAGCAATAAATACGCCAGACAAACATGTTGCTTACCTGTAACAAGAAAAAACAACATCTGTTTAATAAATTATTACGAACGGAACATTATTCAAATGCGAATACACAAATACAACGGCCGCTCGTTAATAAATCATTGCGGCAATTGTACGTATGACGTTCCATTTCTCTCGCTTGATCGATTATGCGTCATCAGCAAAAGGATAAGAAAAAAATCATGAGTTCCCAATGATAACATTATAGGAGCAAAATATTTATTAGAATCGACAATTTAAATTATGAAATTGTAGGAGTTTTAACTGTAAACACTAACCGGTTTCTATGCACGATTATATTGCATTATTCGCAATTATTCTAGTAAATCAGCTACATGTTGGTTCGAACTAGTATCTGACATTTTTTGATTGATTTAATATGTAGATTAAATCGAATAATCGAAATGTGAAAGGGCAAACACCACCAATTATCTTTAACGAGTTTCTAATACGAATATCAATAACTATTTGCATATGAATAGATATAATTGTCAACGTTCTAGCTTTGTCGAATACGCCAATTTCAGTCGATTGTCAAAATTAAGCCATCGAGATATTACCGTCTCTTTATTGCTGAATAATGGAGAAAATGCTTGAACTTTTTCCAAATATTTTGAATGTTTGGTTTGAGCACTTCAAAATATTTATTGAATGTACGAAACGCGAAATCTAGGTTACACATCGCATATAAAAAAAATGCCAACAAACACAATTAAGAAAATCGTGTCGGATATGCGGAAAAGTCGTCCATAAATCGCGGGATCCTCGTCGTAGGTGGAATTTTCACGAACAACCTTGACTCGGAATAAAACAACATGTCTCGCCGTATGTATTAATCATCGCACACAATATAATATATAATACATATGTATTATACGAGCGAGCGTAACCGGGCGCCATTTATTATATGAACAATGAGCGGCCACGTGAGTCGCTTCTCCGCATCCGAGAACAAATAAATATTCATGAGATTTCGCCTCCCGTTCCGCCCGCGTATCCCGACGACGTTTAATCCCGGGAATTATATGCGAAAATAGCGTATAAATATTTATACGAGAGCGAAACGTGATGTGTAGAATGCAAATCGACCGAAAGGATCGAATCTTTCGAGGGAATCGATGGCGTGTGATGCTATTTGAAGTGTGATGGTTTTGTGTCGAAATCGATTTCAGAATATCATAAATTTTATGTTAAGTTGTTGTAAATATGAGTTTCGATTGAAAGACCGTTGATTCAATGTGATTATCTCAGTTCTTTACGAAAATAAGCTCGTAAATCTAACCGCAAAGGTAAACACGTTTGAAATATATTATACCGTGCATTATAAATTGCATGAATTGGGTTAATTATAATTTTCAAGGATTTGCTAAATAAATGTATGCGCATACGCTTTACATGGTATGCACTAAAATTTGCACACTTTGTATCGTCGTGCTGTGACATTCAAATGAAAAATGCAGATCAAATTAAACTTGAACAGTCAAAATTTTCATATAATCGTCGATTCAATGCACATTCATCAAGTTGCGTTTTCACTCACTGTCGACGAAAAAATAAAACAAATCAACGTACGTTAAAAAAAAAATGGCAAAGTAACAAATTGCAGCACGTTTGACTGCTTGAAAAAACCGGTATGCTAATGACCCAGACTGTCTTCCTGTTGGTCTTCGCGGTTGCTTTTTTCGCGCATGTACGTTTGCCATTTAAAAATAATCGCACCTCGAAGAAGAACAGCTTGAAAAAGCGGATAGTGTAATTTTGAAAAATGTATGTGTATGTGCGTGCACATAGTGAAAAAGAGGACGTAATTGAACCGGCGAGTGTAGAGCGAGCATAATTATTGCACATAATGGCGCCGGGCCAAGGTCGGACAGACCCCATTGTTCGACGACGCACTTTTGAATACGATTTCGGTGAAAATTGATTTCTTTTTTACAATACAGATTTCGACCTTTTGTGAAGTCTTTGTGATAATTGAAACAAGCGTAATAATACATGTATAATGATCTTTCGAAATAAAATAATTTAGATAAGATTGTGCGATCAAAGTCATAGACAAGGTTATCTTTCACAATTAATTGTAAACAATTAAAAGTATAAATTGCCTAGGAAACGTTCGTGCAAATATAGAACGAACGTTGCATTACGGAACGCGCATGACGCGTGCGAAAATAAATATGATCAATTCAAACATTTGCACATGCATTGTTTAATCGTGAGCGTTTCTCGGAAAACAACGAGTCGCCATTGTGAATTACATAAATCATTATGAGAGTGGAAATTCTCGGCGCGCCGATTTCGACGAGTCAACAAATAGATCCGGAAGCTGAGTCTAGGATTTCTCTATCCGAAACCGGATGCCGGAGAAGGATCGGCTCCTTTATACTTTATAATGGCGAGGTGCTGGTAAACACAGTCCAGTTGGCAAAGTGATTTCTTCGCAGCTGAACAAGAACGAAAATAAAACGAGTGTATCGCGTAAGCAGATGTTAGATTGCTGTTAAATGTCACTCAATGGCGCGCATATAGGAGAACCGGTCCACGAACAAAAAGAGGTTTTCATGCGGGCATTTTTGTCGAGGATCATAGACCGACCTCGAATGAGGTACTAAGTAATGAGGATTCGAACGTGAAATGCACGTTAATTCAACACGTAATTGGGGCAATTAGATTAATGAGTTAATATATTATTTTTCACACATGGAAACATATTGAAAGGTCGAATCGATCAACTTTGAATGGCAATTGAAATAAATAAATTCATTATTGATAATCAAAATTGTTCATTGTGAAAATGACGAGTAGAACAAATTGTTTCAATTGTCGTCAAATTTCGAAAGCAATTTAAAATTAAACGTTTCGCAAATGCGAAACGAAACGGATCTTGAAAGTGCACGAATAACGGTCCGTTTTCACTCATTTCTCTTTACAATCGGGACGATTTATTAAAATACACGTGCTTGTGCCTCTTGTGGTGTTCACCTCTCCTTTGGGGGCATCAGACAAAGCGGTCGGAATCCGGCCCTGGCTTGGCTCCAAGGAATTTTAACATCTGTGCACACACAACAAGAACAAGACAAGGGGGGACACCGAGCTGGTCGTGCAACGCCTTCGTATACAAATGAAAAAAAATAGTGGATACGTGGTGAAATGCGAAAGTCGATTGTGTCACATGCGTAAATTGCAATATTTCAAATCTATTTTTTAACTAAAAAGTTTCGTGTATCTATTAAAACTTTTGTGATATTGTTGATTGTGCGAAATTACTTTTTCGATCTGTTTTATTGAGTGAAATGTAAAAAATAAAACCATCCTATTTTAAATTTTGTGAACGTTTATCGTCTCATGCATAATATATTATGAATACAACAAATTTTCCTGTTTTTTAATGAACAAAACGATTTAAATTTCATACATTTAAATTGAGGCTTGTTGTATTCAACTGAATTCATTGGAAAGCAAAAGTAATTAATCTTACACGATTTTTTTTTTTAAATAAAAATAAACATACTGTAAATTCATTTTATCCTGTCTCACCAACCGAAAAAACCATTGAAAGTTCTTTGTATTTTTAATGTTTTTGTTTAGATGTTGCCGTCTTTTTTTAGACGAACATCAAAGAAAATTATCAAGTGAGTACGCGAAGACAACTCAACAAGGTGATCTCGTTTTTCGCACAATTAAAATCATCAAAAGATAAAAATATTTACAATACCGATTAGAGTGATAAGATATGTTAATTGTGTACATTTTTATTCGGGCGAAAAAACACAGCTCGGCAACAAAACAAATAAATTAAATAAACCAGACGTATCAAAACAGCTGGCGCCGAACATCATCATCGAACCATACACAACTCCGCATACAGTATGTGTCGCAAATTGATTGAAAGCCGAAATGTTTTCCCGAAATTTTCATTTTCAATGAAAATCGATAAAACCCGCCGAGTGAATTGAAATAGCGCCAAATTTCCTAGAAAATTCTTCGTTTATTTTCGGATTTCATTGTTAGAAGTGCGTAACGCGAATTTCTCTCTCATTGTAACGACGAGTGAATAGAGTTTCGGGTTTAATTAATTTGCGAGAAAAAGTACAAGATATTTAAATTATTTCGGAATAGGACGTCTTTCAAATTATCATCGCAGACTGGTTACATTCAAGCCTTCATAAATTAAAAGGTTTTTTTGTTTTCAGTGAAAGAAAACTTAATGAGAAAATCAGGCGAACGCATAGTAGTCTGTTTGGAATTCAAACAGTTTCATTTAACATTCATGCGTGAAATATTCGGAAACATCACGACGAACCATAGGAATTTATATTCATATATTATACCGAAAAAGAATCAAATTACTCACGAACCCGTTCCAGCCGAGTTTCCGATAACATATGGTCAAATGTCGAAATGTTGTTCCACGTGTACAATACATATTCCGGTATTGATTTCCCTTCGAATCAATCGAACCTCCCCTGCGAGTACATTCCCCATACCGAAAACATAAACGATGGCTTCCTCCGCTTTAACTTTCCTATCGCAAAACCCCACGACCGATTTTTTACGCCATCAGACACCTGTCTTCAGCTGTTTTTACGTGAACGCATGCGCCATCCGACGAGGGGTAAAAGTGCATTCAATAACATCCCATGGGGGAGAGATTGTTGAATAAAAAAAAAATACGCGTTCGACAATGGGTTTTCTGACGAACCGTGCTCGTCCGTATCAGGCACCACGGTTCGAAATATCTGGCGGGATTACGTCGAATGAGTTTCGGTTCTATTCTTGGCACAATATGTTTAAATGGATTAGAAAAAAAATGGTTAGCATATGAATGGCGTCGAATTTTATGGATGGAGCGATGCGATGCACAATGACCTCAACCTTGGGTCGTTGTGTGCGTGAAAATTTATAAATAAATTAAAAAAATATAATGAAATGTGATTGATTGTATATTATTATAGCGTACTTATGATAATGAGTGGATTTAAATTATACATTCGAATTCGTAAGATCTGTATCAATTGAATAGATTCAATTTTATGGAAAGTTGACGTGTACATATATGAAGGCATAAATTCGATTTGAATACTAATTACAATATTGGAAATGCTATCGCATTTAAAAATAAACAGAAAGATTACTGTCGATCAGAATATAATTGAACTCAATTGAGATCAAATAATCAAAAACATTGAAACGACCTTGAATCACAGTATGTAGTAACTTTCCGATACGCCACCGGAACTTCAAGCATTTTCAACGTCAAGAAATTAACATTAACCACACCATTCATTTCTCGAGTGGCAGATTTACCTAGGAGATTCGTCTCAGGACTCCTGCTATTTTTGAAAAATATATTTTTAATTAATTTTCATAGTTTTTCTATATCAATCCAATAAACATCATGAAATTTGAATTATTCGCAAGAAAATCTTATTTTCTAAAATCATCCATTTTTACTTTATTATATAATAATATGATGAAACTGATTGTTATATATCACTAACAATAATATTTACATCATTTTTTCAATTTTTATGGTTTTTTTAATGTAAAAAAGGGGAGTGATAGGTTTGGAACTTAGCCTTGTAATATGGACTTAAAAATCTTTTATTGTTCAACTTCGACAACCACCAATTGAACCAACGACCTTGAACCATCACCCAACAACAAAACCCCTCAAACCATATGACACAAAACCGCGTAATAAGTCGCAAACAATAGTCTCCAAGCCCTGGTCCATTGCCAGCGACAACTTCTCGGAATCGAACCGCCCCGATCGCAAATAGACGAAACGCACAGATAGACACACTTGGTACATTTTTAGTGTCACTCTCGATGACATTGAAGCCCGCGGCGAGGCGATGAACCGCGCCAAAGTGACAAAGCGCCATCGGCGACGGTGCAAGAATGCGCCCGATAAATCGACTTTTGGCCGCCGTTTGGAAGACGGGGCCGAAGCAGAAATAGACGTGTTCTCTAGGTGCATTGTCCGAGAATAGATGGACTGTTAACCCTTTCGACGCGGCGCGCATCATATGATGCGCATACAAGTCGAGTCTGGAACGCGGCGCGCACCATATGATGCGCGCCGCGTTCCGACTGACATTTGAATACGTCCGAGCTTGACGAAAATATAACGAATCTAGTTTATTTCTTCAGCAAATATGGAAGAACGTACTCCAATTCACATTTCCTCATAGTTTTTTTTATATGAAAATAGCAATAAAACGTGTGAACAGATCACTCAACCAAAAAAAAAAAAAATTTTCGTAAAAAAAAAACTAGCCGCGTACAGGTGTATATTAGGAAATAATACTATTGCAGTCAAAGGGTTAATAAATACGTACATATGCTGGGAAATTTGACTGTGGTGGTCTCTTGTTTGTGTTCGGGTCGGTTGCGTCATCGTGTTGATTCGATTGAATCGGACGCTTCTTTTCATTGATTTGTAGGTGGATACGTTTTGTTGAATGTGCTGATTTTCATTGATCGTCGGAGTATACGAAGATTCAATAATGCGTTAAATAAACGCATAATTTAAAAGGCCTTGTCTTTCGATGGATTGCATATGGCGAATGGGATACACGTGTAAGTTTAAAATTGACACGAAAATAAGGTGCTTAATCGAATTCGAGTGAGTATTTTAATAGACACTTCAATCAAACGTGAAATACGATTCGATTAGCATAAGCAATCAACGTTACTATTAATAATCGTAAATTAAGTAAAAATGTTATCGTAGAATATGTTAAAAAAAAGAAAACACACGTGAAATATGCGCGGAATTCTCCAAATGATGTTCGGCGAGGTATAAAAATTAAACGATACCCGTGTATTTGCGAAAACGTTTTCGAAATTAGCATTAAGTAACAACATTTAATGCTCACGCACATTACAAAGGTTATAAAAATTTCAAAAGTCGACAAAGTCACGCATAATATAAATAAATGAATTTTCACGACGACCGCCATGAAATCTGAATATTGCAACATAACGACGTGCGTCATAATCGAAATCGAATTTGTATAATTATTCGCATTATGCCGTTTTGTATTCCGGTCGCAGTCGGCATTATAATCGGCCGCGGATTTAAATAATCGACTGACCCCTGGTCGACGGCAATAATTTATAAATTGACGAGGCTCGTTATCGTTTTGCAGAGCTGAAATGGAATAATAATAAAAAAAAAACATTCACAAAGAGTGTATAATTCATGAGCGTTTGTGCGGATTTTGACCCAGTTGTCGAATGACAATTGCGACGTTCGATACGCCTTTTATCGCAAAAAAATACGGCGTGTTGTTTTAGTAAAATACGTAAGCGAGTTCCAATATGGATATTGACAAACATGTGATGTCGTGACAAAAGTTTATTTTGGTAATATGAGGACTGGTTCAAGGCCCGTCTCGTTAATTTTCGCGTAGGTGTCTTCCATAGAGAATTTACGACGGCCGCTTTGGATTTTCGTGAACATCCATTTGTTTGTTTCAACGAAATTAACACCGGATAATATTGCGAATTAAATTAAACAAATTCGCGGAATTTCGTTACAAAACGCGGCCGTGACCATACGAAAATTTATCACATGGAAAAAAATGAAAATTCTTCTTCATCACCGCGATTAACCTCAAACACAATGCGATAACGATCCAATTCAAGGCCATTGAATCAGACACAATTTCACCGGTACAAAGTACAACTGTCCCGTAAGCCACGAGAGAGAAAGACCCTATGGCGACCGACACGAAACGAGTTCGGAAACTGGTCAAGATTACGATAACGGGAGAGGTGAAATGCGACGAGAGCAGAGCTTCGCTCACCGAAGACAAGCCTTCCATGACACGAGGACGAGGCGGACCCGTTTACCGTTAACACCGCTGTTATTAAATGCACAACGCAAGAAGTGAATGTCCAGGTGCTCGAGTGCACCCGACCTGCTTTATGACCCATTAAAGCCGGCATAATAAACCGAGCATGCGAGCGATGGCATGCTTGTATCGGAAGAGGCGAGTTTTATTAGCGCGTCAGCTTTATTTACGACCGAAAATAATATAAAGACCGCCAGGCGGATTTACGGCCAGGAGTATTTAAAGATGCGCGCGTCGCTGCCAGAAGAAATCGTAAGTTGCGTGTGCGAAGATATAATCGTCGATGTTTGTTTTCGTTCGTGTTTGTTTAACCGAAATTTTCACTTTGATGGCCGAAACAAAGGAGGCTGCACCGACGATAGCTGGAATATGGTGATCGATTTGGCGGGATTGGGTTTTGTAATTTGTACGAAATACGCGTTCCGAGAATCGACTGAAATAGACCGTTCGGAAGAATGCGGAATGCGACAGTTGGATGGTTGGAACTTGGCGAAATGTTGACGGGGATGCGCCAGACGAGTGGAATGAGTAATGCTCGCTAAAGAGACACATGCTTCATTGTTCGAAGATGACACGCATTTTATAATTTTCAAAAATAATACCGAGAATTTGGACCGATCACAATAATGTGAGTCATGTATAACAACGAATAGATATCATACTGAAATGGTAGTGAAACGAATAGATAGATGAATTATTATAGCGAATTTAATGAACAGTGTCTGTGGACGGATGTGGGGCACTAGGTGTGTCCCGGAAGGACTTTTCCTAAGCACGTACATGATTGTATATACTTATGGATTCTCCAGACGAGCGGCGCATCGTTTTTCCCATGACAAAGTCTCCTGTCGAAGAATATGAAGTTCTTTCTGATCATTGATTATGCATTCGACGTATCGCATTGTTTCGAGGCGACGGCGTCCTTTCGACGTCGAGAATGACAATTCTCGGTTGCGTCACCGTTTTCGCGAGGTCGACATTCACAAAGTGGGATTTCGAATTGAGATTTTCGGCCATTTTTTGCCGTTCCACCGATTCCGATTCGTATAAGGATAATGTTAATTTTACCCGACCGAATCAATTTCGCGCGATGTTTACTATGCGACGCGATATTATTCGATACATAATTCATAGAATGACGAGACCTTCGAAAGTGCCATAACAATAAAATCGGTGTGATATTATAGTTATATTGTTTCACCTTGACATTTATCTTCCGAACGACGTAAACACAGATTGATTATTAGTTGTAGAACAACGCGAAACTGAGCACCCACAAATCCAACATTTCCACTGTTGTCGATTATAAGATAATAGTGCAACCAGTATATAACGAGAATCGGCCAATACTTCATACACGAATTATGCAAATACCAAACGTTGCATCGACATTGCGCAAACGACCGATGCGCCGAAGAATGCGCCCACGGGATCCCACACGGCATCGAGCATCGTTCCATGGTGGAAAGTGCACTGTTCCGATCTATCAGCGAATTATGCACCGACTACGCATTATGAATAATTCATGGGGCGAGCCTAGAGAGCGATTTCTTTCGGCCCGTCCGAACCGGTCCGAAGTGTATGCATGCGTTTTGCCGGTGTGCGAATATCGAGATGCACTTATTGTTGGCGAGATGCGAAGGCCGAAACTGGTGAAAAAAATTCGATGTGTGTGTGTGTGTGCGATGAACGGTGAAAAAAATCGATAATGGTTTTACTTTTTGGGGTTTTGTAAGCGGCGAGAAACCGGTAAGTGTTATAAATGTTTATTTTTGTATTTTAAAAATGTTGATGTTAAAATATGCACGTATCGTATTAACTAGGTCAATTTGAGTTAGCATACAATTATATTTGATTTATCAATATGAAAATTATTATAATTGTCGATTTATGTTTATTTGTATTATATATGGTAATGCTTGATACGATTAAAGTAAACAGTTATTAGAATATTCCCGGAATTTTTATCTATTTGTTGATTGGAATTGATTATTCAAAACACACGCGTAACATACTCAATAATAAATAAGTTTTTTTTACAAAATTCTAAAAATTCATTCAAATTTGCAAACGAAACCAACATTGTATTTCATTTGAAACATTGCAATAGATCAAATCTCACAAACTAAATCTGATACACATCTCGAATTTGCAACACAAAATTTTAACCGATAGAAATATAGTTGCAGAGGAAAAATAAGGTGACGTTCGGTTATTATTTAACGCACACAACAGGTGCATGTCTTTTTGCAGCTTTTCTTCGCCATGTTTTGAATAACATTATCGTGCAAATCGGCATCGAAAGAATGCGGTTTCGCGATGAAAAGTCTCAAGGCGTAATAATAACGTACTGCGTCCGCGGCCATTGCGGTCGTTCCGGTGGAAAAACTTTCACAATTGTGGCCGTCTAGCGTACCGGATTACTGTTATGTGGCGGATAACTGTCGGATGAAACTATCTCAGAGACGATATCTGAAGATAGGTCTGTGATAATTTAATAATCGATACGTTGTTGGTTGCTGATGGCCGTTTTCATCAGACCGAGCACGACGGTAAGACAAGAAGTGGTTTAGAGTTGAAATATTATTGCTAAATTGAAACGATCTGTGGAATAAACATATATGACGATTTATGAATGTTCGAAATCAATTGAATGCAAAAGAAGCGAGCGTGTTGAGTCATTAATGTGGACGTTATTCACATTCATCGAAGATGCAAATAACTCGTTGCGCAACGGTGTACAAAGTCCTTTAATGGCTAAGAAACGAGTTGTTGAGTTAAATCATCGTTAGGTAACATAGTAAATAATCAATTAGTATACGTTAGCCATCGGGAAAAAAACAAGAATAATTCACAGTCACGACTAGAAACAGTAAAGGAGAGAGAGAGCAAAGGCGGCCGGAGCCGTGACTTTGGCATGCAAAATCGTTAGTTTTCCGCTAACTCGGTTATGACACTTAGCACGCCTTGCACTCTAAACGATTCGCCAAACAATTTGCAATTCAAGGATTCCACAAATCGAACGAGAACGACAAACAAAAGGCCGCCACGAATCGATCGCGCCGCGACGAGAATATAAAAACGACGACGGCCGCAGTCACGACTCGCGCCGGACGGGTTCAACATCCTGCGCAAACGAAATAAATAACGAAAGATGGCCGACGAACAAAAAAAAAAGGCAGACGGATTTAGATCTGATCGATGGATCTATCTGGAAGATCTCGGCCAGCCTCGTTTCGATCGTGACCCGGCAATAACAAGCCCACGCGGACGATGCACGAGGGGCCGCAACAATGGACTCCTCTTTCGTGGCTTTCGTGTTTTCGGCGAAAAGGATATTTCCGGTTTTTTCAGACAGATCTGCATTTGCATATTCATGACGTTTTCGTGTACGTTCAGGTACGCTTCGTTTTTTTCGGGTGAGTGCGAATAATTTGATATTCAAATTTTGCCTTTTTTGCGATGCGAGCTGTGAAAATGGCGACTGTGGGCTTCGCTACGGCTGTGTGTGCGCTGGATTCTGATTTTATTCGGCAAAATGTTTCGGAGATAACAAAAAAATCGAAGCCGATTCAATTAAAACGATACTAACGTCGATAATTTCATTCAAATATTAGGTTTGTTTTCCGCAAAGGTTTTTATATAGTTAAGTCGGTACACAATCGTATTTGATGAAAATTAATTACAGTCATAAATAGAAGATTAGCATAGTGGTAAATTAATTGAATGTCTGCGACCTCGATTCGCTGACATTTCACAAAAGGCACAAGAGCAAAACGTTGTATGCAGATGAGAAACTGGCTTGTCCGTAGGTGGGAAGAGAGTTTCAGAACGAGTTTTCATCTCCCACGCGGTTTCAATCTGCGAAACATGATCGATTTTAATATTTCTAGTATTGAGCAACGACTCATGTTAGAGCCTCTTTTCAATGTCAAACCAAGGACAAAGTTGTTTTGGTACAAAAATTCGAGCTACCTGCTATACACTCAGAATTCGACAGAGTAACCTGTACAACATAAATACGAATGCATATTGTACGAAAGATAAACATTTACAATGCTCGTTCATATGCATGCGAGCAAAAAAGGGTCGGTTTCGACAATAGTTTACAAGCCATCTGCCATTAGACATTGGAGAGGGAGAAGGAAAAAAAGTCTGCTTTTTTTTTTAGAACATCCTGGCTATTAAAGCGGTGAGGATAGAGACGGGACACGAATCAAAATAATTGTGATGGGGTCTGTAACTGAATATTTGCTGATGAATATCGTAAACGGTCCCATAGTTGGTAACTTGCATAATCGATGCGAAATTAAAGTTAGATTTTCTCACGATAATGCATGTTAATTAATTGTTTTTTTGTAAGACTATATAGATATAAATGTTATCGCCATACTGAGTCGCGAAATCGATTGAATATTTATAAATCAATTTACATTATGCAAAGTGCATGATTATAGGCAATTAAAAGAAAAACCATTCGGTTTCGAAGTTAATGTAGAATAATTCGTATTTTTATTTTAGGTCATTTATATTTATCGCATTATTGCGTTATAAATTTGGATTCTATACATTTTTTCAAACAAACGATATGAATTTCTTGCGAAGAGAAAAGTTATTTTCGGGAATAAAATAGCTTCGGTAGGCGTTGTCACGCGATTAAAAAAATTTAGATAGTACATACAAGCACACAAATCGAATTTACGATTTTATTTTCTTATTGTATAATATTTTATGATCATTAATAAAAAAAATCAGTTAAAAATAAAACAATTAAAGACGCATAAAAATCAAAATTATAAGATGGATAATATTAATTTTAACGACGCTTTAGCATTTCAATTGCGCTATTGCAAAGATGGTTATCATATTCGGAATATTTTAAACGTTTATAGCCACACACAAACAGTAAGATTATATTTAAATTTAATCGTTTAATCGGCCATATGGAATAATGATATGGGACTTTCGGCAAAGTATACAAGCCGACCGACCACACGGATGCGATCTTTAACTACGCGGCATTTTTCGCAGAAAAAAACTCAAAACCCAACCAAACACGAAGGGGAGGAGAAGGCGATCGTATCAAAGTCAAAAAAACGTATGCAACTTTTAAAAACGTCAAAAATTGAAAATTTGACAGCACGCGAAACCCCCCCTCCGACATTTTTTGGCGTTTGGACGTTCGTAATTATGCGAAACTCGCAAATAATACGAGTTCGGCACGCAACCCTGAAAGGTTATTCATCACTGACTGACTCGCACTGAAATGTTGAAAAAAAAATACATAAGAAAAATTATTTATGGTCTGAAATGTTAGCGGATTCGTTGTGTAAGTGCGTACATCCGCGGGATTTATTTCGCTTTTTCGTTTATTTTTTATTGCCGTTATCGTCTCGGTTGTGTACGTTGATTCATTGTTGTGAAAGGACGTTTCGCATTGTCGAGGGTGGACAATGGCGATACGTCCGACGAAGATATATAAACGGGACAAAGAGAGGATCTTTTTTCCCCTGTCCGATGTTTAATCCGTCGGCTATGACATTCACCTGTTTGTTTCACGAAACAATGAGAATATTCGCAATTTAAGGCACATTTAGCGATCGATGTGTGCCAGTGTGTGTATGTTTTTGAAAGGGATGAAAAGTGAAACGTGTAATTTGAAAAAGATGCGTGTTTTTCAAGTTACGAATTGCTGAGTTTCAATACAATGATTATAAAATAAAAATGCGATTAATATGAGTAACGCACGAAAACCTACAAGTATCTAAAGTTCATTGAAAAAATCCAACTAGAATCCGATATAAATGATAATGAATGCAAAATTGAGAAATTCGTCAAATTAGAGGGGACATGTCAAAATACGAAAAATATTCAACTACGGCCAATTTAAATAACTTTTGATGCAATTCGGGACGTCACAATTTCGAAACAGTTTCGCTCGAATCTAATTAGAGTTACCCAATTTACATAGTCGGCACATACCAGTTGTCGCATCTGAAGGGTTAAACGAATGTAAATTTCATTCATTGCTTCGTGTCTACCTGACAATGAGGGGGCACCTTATGTCCCACACATGCATATTCATGAGATTAATCATGGAAACGCATCGCGAACGTTGGTCAGCGATCCGAAGATGAGGAATCCATCGTTTCGAATATGAACGTACCAAAATTATGAACACTGTGCAATGTATAATAACGAATTTCGGTGAAAATAAATAATTGTCGGGATAAAATTCCTGGGAAAAACGAAAGTGAAGCTAGCTAGCTATGCTGAAGGTATTTCTGCGAAATTAGAACTCGGGAAACGGTGGATGTGGCGAAATACGATCGACGATTGTAGCGAAATGTGATTTTGTTCGGTCGGAAAAAACAATTAAAAGTTTTGAACCGAGTCCTTTGGTTGGCTTCTTTAATCAACGAATTTTCAGCATCGGTTGTTTCTGTACAATGGAAGCGTGAACGTGACCGTTTTCAGTAGTCGTGTTTGTCGCCGGTAGAACAACGTGTTGTCGGTGTTGCAAATGGAAAATCAAGTGGCCTGTGTAATGCGAACCACTTTTCAAAAAAAAATTTAAGCAATTTTTCAACGCATTCCAGTTCTTTTAATTAATTTTCATCCATTCATTAGAATCCGAGCGTTATGCAAAATATAATACGAATTTCGTCTAGATTACTTTGCAAAATATCAATGAACGCTTCGAATATATCAGATTCTTATTCGAAAAACACCATCTGCCCGACATGTGAACCCCTTTTGAAAGAACAATACGAAATTCAGGTAAGTGCACAACGCTTATTCTTATTTAGGTCAGTTTTCCGGGGGTATAAAAAAAGTTGTGATTCGGAGATCAATATAAAAAAAGCATAATTTATTTTTTGTATCAGACCGCAGAGTTGCCAGGTAGACATAATGTAAAACTACATTCGGTCCCCTTGCATGTTTGAAAGAGCCCTTTGTGATAGTGAAGCAGAATGCAGTTTCAAAAGGGCAGGTATACGTATTCCGTTTAGTTGAGGGTGTCCGAAACAACAAAGTTTTCGGTATTTACACACATGTGAATGCTATCCAATATAACATATAATACTGGATATATTTGGTGCACCTACACTTTCTAACTAACAATAAATGGCAAATCCTTTAGGGGATTCTGAACGACCCGGCTTAATGACACAAGGACCGTTAGCGATTATGGCATTCCTTTATGAGTATGTTAATGTCGGCGATGTCTATCAAATATTGCCAATTATACGAACATGTATATTTTGAGATAATTCCATTTCTTTTTATGTAAATTTCGAAATTGCACTCGATTTTTAGAATCCGCGATCATAAATGAATGATTTATAGTTTCAGTTTAGATGCTTTTTTCATTTCAAGTGAACGGCGGCGAAATTCGAAACGATGTTAATGATCTTCGCCATATTGCGAAACTCCTACGCCAAATGAATACAACTTTGTTGCGAAATTGCATTTATTTAGTATAACAAAGTGTTCGTAAACGAATTAAGTTTATTACGATCGAGAACAATAACATGGGAATCGCTCGGGGCTTTAGAGAGTAAATAAAAACCGCAATCACATTGTAAATAATCTTCTGAGACCACAACTGTACAATATTGTAAACTATTAGACATTGAAGACTCGAAAGTCTTTTGTCAATCATAGAGATAATTATAATAAACTACATTTTGTGAAAAATACATTGCACATAAATAGGTGTAAACTGAACGATCCATAATATTCGAATTACAATAAACAAAATAATTTGAATGCACTTTGCAATGGACCACACTATAATAGGATATCGATGTAATAAATCGAATGATTTTTTCACAACTAAACGATATCGATCAGTACAACCGAAAAAGTGGATTAATCGACCATTTTTTTTGCATCATCGCCAAAATGCGAATGGTGCAAAAAAAGGCGAACCGCTCGTTTCGTTCACTCGACGCCATCGCATTACCGTACTACTACTACGCATCGGCGCCGTAAATCAGGATACAGTGTATGTACAAAAAAGCATACAAAACGAATAAAAAGCACACGGGAGATGGAAGAAAAAAAGCATACACACGTTCGGAACGAGTTTTCGTTCTATTAAAACGGACAAAAGGAACGAGCCGTGGAAAAAAGGCCCAGACGGACTCGCACACACACGAGACGCTACAAAAGGACGAACCGCGAGATACACGGGAAAAAAATTTTTTGAAAAAAAAGTATACATACACCACACGAGGACCGTGGAATTCCAGGTTGATGAGGAGGCAAAAAATCCTTCACGGATAGATAATAAGGTGGCTTTTGTGTGCGCCCACGTTGCGATAGGGGTATTTCAGTGCCCCAAGGGCATCGGTTCATTTTTCGTTCGATGCATTATTTATGTGTGCGAAATCGATCGGCCTAATTTTACTTTCTAATTTGCGCAGTCGTTACGTGCTATTAAGTTAACGCGTTCTGGAATATCGTGTGTGTGATGGAAAAATTATCATAAGTGACACGGTTGATCTATCTACTAATTGCCAATGATTCGATAAGAGCTTAAATTAAGTTCGTGATCTCATTGATGTTTTGAAACTGTCGTGAACTTTGGAAAAAGCAAAATGTGTCAAGTAAACATGTATTGAAGAATTATAGAATAATAAATCTTGCGAAATTGGCGATATTTTCACATTAAAATAGCAAACAAAGACACATGAAACTCTGCGAAATTTATCTGTATAAAAAAAACAAGCGAGTGACATATTCGCATATAATTGCATAAAGCCGACAAACGGTTTAAATGTTACCACGTAGGTGTGATTCCATCGCGTAAATTACATACGTCGACGTAAATTTTCATTATGCGATTTGTTTAAGAACAAAGACGATTTCATGATCGCAAAAATTCATAAAAAAAATTCAAAGAAACTTTTTATCAATCGCCTGAAATTAATCACGAGGTGGAAGCGATTTCGCGCTTTGCATATTAACGGTCCGTTCAATTAAGAGAGATTTTTTGTTCTATTCTACACGAATCGTGAGAGAATTCTGCGAAAACAACGTAAAATTCGCATCGAATTTATAAAATGAAAAAAGAATACGGGGAAATCGGACGAATATTTAATTAGACTCGATTACGCGCATTCTTGAATGTTTTATAATAGTTTTCTTGCGATAATCGGTGTTATTATTGGTTACAAAGTCACATTAGTGATAAACTCGTAACATTAGATATAAACGTCCGCATTTATCACGCTAATGTGATTGTTATTGTTTTCGAAACATATTTAGTTGAATATCAATGTATACTGACATAATCGTGTCAAATACATAAAAAAGATCAAATGAAGCTGGGAAAAAACATACTCCGTTTTTGAATCATATAAAGAATTGTTATAAAACATTTTAAATATTTAGCAGTTTACAAAATGCAAATTGAATTGCAATCGCATACAAATTATGAATAATGAGCCCAATTTCGAAATAAATACTATGCAATTCGTGTAAGCGTCGAAAGTGCGATTTTGGTCGTTAGTTCCTCGAAAGCGTTACGTTTCTTATGCGATATCGAAATTTTACTATTCTAAAATGGCTCGTAATGTGTATATGCATTAAGTTTAATAATATCGAGGTCGTAATTAGTGTTTGTTGTGCGTGTCGTTAAAAAAAATTACATGAACTCGACCGAATCGAAGCGGAAACTTTTACCATTTGTCGAGTCGGAATGGAGCATCGCATGGACCGAGTTAAATCGTTCATTGTTTCATTTATAAACGATTTTCAATGGCATGTAACGGAATCGAGAATGTTAAAAATTAATTTCCAAAGAAATCGAGCACGTGATACTTACGCACATTCCACATTTAAATATAAAACGAATCGAAAGTTCAATTTATTGAAAACGACACGTTGATTCTATTAATGGAATCTAACATTATACAATATCTGCTAAGTTGAGCGATATATAGCGTGGTCATTGCATGAATGTGTACCATTGTTGAACTCGTGTTATTATTTAACGTGTTTAATTTCTCTTTATTACTACGTCAAACAAAAAATAAAATTGCTCAAACTTCCGATAATATATCAGAAAGACTTTGTCTTGCGATAGATATCATTATGACACATTTGTAACTGAACAAAGGAGATCATTTTGAACATTCAATCAATATTTCCGATGATAAGATTTATATAACTGTATGCGTAGGAAGAAAGCGAGCCGAGACGTTAAAAAAAAAAACCCACCGAAATTGGAACGATCGAGAGCGAAATGCGGCGATAAAACGCTACGTGATCGGTCAGCGAAAAATAATCATGAAAAAAGGCAATCAGCGAACGGAGAAAGTGGTCTTACGGCGCCATTTTCAAAAGAAGACATCGACGTCGATTTCACGCCAACGCTACGTCACTCGGTTCGTTTTATCGCGAATTAATTTGCCGCTCTTTTTCGAATCGTCGGGTCCGAGGGGACACTGTCGAAAATTGGAACGCGGCCGTTTTCGTGACGTCGCCGCATTATGTTGTATGACGTGCATTATAAATTGAAACAAAAATGTGTTTTATGGCGGGCACGTTGCGGGCCACGAGCTCGCCCACTCTCCATTATAGAATATTCATGCTAATTTTGAAATTTAAATCAAACGTTCGTTTGAGGCTGCACGCCGTATAATTTCGTCGCCCGAAACTCGCGTCGGGTTATTTATGTTTTTGTGCGGAATGTGATAATTACGTATTTACGCATACGCGACGAAAACAAAAGTCCGTATTAAGGTTTCGAAATGAATTCGAAATTAAGTGTTTACAGTTATTTTTTACCTAGTACCGAGGTATGCGTAATGAATCACTGGTTTTGATTACGAGAAGGAAAACTTTGGAATACAATCAGGTGTACAAATACGATTTCATCGATAACTTATCAATAAGAACGGAAATGTTATTTTTTATATCAATATCTGAGAAATGTCTGTTGTAATTAAATGATAACGTTTTGTTTTATTATAGATGCAATCGATTTTTAGGAATTCTAAATAGATAATAAACATTGACACAAAACAATCGATTATACGACACGTTCTCCAAACAACACACAATCGATACGTGCATTATTCATAAAAATAATAACACGACCTTCGTCTTCCATAAGCGAAGCCCCAAATCAATTTTTCAAAAGCGCAAAAAAAAAAATAATGTCGAAACGGAAAACTTGAAATGGCAAAGTCGTAATCTCGCGCCGTTTCCGCGAACGAAACGCAATTTTCAGACATTGCTACTCCTTTCAGGCCGTCCTCCTCAGACGGTGGATACCTTTGCAGCGAAGGCTTTGCTGGGGGAGAACCTTTTCCTTTGCTGCGGTCTTCGACCTTTTTCCACCATCCACCAGCCTTCGATCGACGTGAAAGACAGGAAATTGACAGACTCGCGCTCGTCTCTCGGAAGAGAAACACCGGGTGGGAGATAAGGGTGCACGTCCCTTTTTATTTTTATTTCGTCCGCTTTGCGAAAGGAAAGTTGGTTTATACATATTTTATGCATTGCGCCCTTGACGGATGACACGAGCGAGGAATAAATATGCGAAAAAAGATCCGTAAAGTGTATTATTCTGCTCTGTTTTGTGTATCGTATAGAAGGTATAATACGACGAAATAGTTTTTCCCCGTATGAATAAAAATTAAATCGATAACTTAACTTAAGAATGATGAGAGGAGAGATGAGTGAAAAGTATCACTGAAATGGTATCCAAAAGAAAATAAGGAAAATCGACTGGACGAAGAATGAAATCGAAACGATGTGTAGAGTAAATTGGATGAGAATCGCTCTAGATGTTAAAAGATTGAAGAAATCTCAAAATATGATTCAAAACGTGAAATAAATGCAATTGATTCGACACGAATTCAACAAATAAAACATTTGTGTACATACAACACGATACATTCACCTGCATCGAGTTAAAATGATATATCACACTAGATTAATTCGCAGTCATTATTTCAAGGATGTATAATATAGAATCGCTTTATAGAGCGTGTTTTTTGCTCGAGGACTTGTACACATACATATTATATATTATGCACCTCGCATTAGATTGAATACGTGGCGTATAAAAGTGACAACAACCCAAATTAGCCGATGACCCACAAACGCCATCGACGGACGTAATTGACCGTGGTCTTGTGACTGCGATTGCTATTTATTACGCCACAAATGGTCACTAATAATCGAGTTGCTCGACACGCACAGCACGAAAAGAAAATTCTAGACGTATTGTATTAATTTTTTATTAAAAACTAGTGTTATCGGACTCGGATCCGGATTTGCGGCGGGCGAAACCGCAACAGATAAAATTTTTCGGATTACGCGTTACTTATGCGTGTTTATTTTTAAAAATGATTTTTAAATTATCCGTTGAATTTTAATGGTATCTTTTTATGCGAAGCGTTAGTTATTTGAACTTTTGATATTTATGAATAGAATAATCGTATAAATAACATTGCGTGTAACGAATACAGAATTCTATTATAGTTACGATTGTTGAAATTGACTTTGTGCGCACTCTACCGAGAATAACGCCAGCGATTATTTATAGAAGATATTAACACTTAACAGGAAAACGTATAAATAGAAAAATTTGAGCAAATTTCATATTTCATACTGTTTTTTGATTTCAGCTCGAATAACAACACTGGACCGAGAGCCAGCGATGCGCTCACGAAGAAAATGTAAAATCGATGCAAATGAGCCATTGTTTGTTTGCCAGAAAGGCCATTTATCACAGTACATCGTACACACAAACAAACACACACACATATGCGAGTTATAACGCCGCCTTTTTTCGGAATTATTTTATTTTATTTGCATTATTATATACCGTATAAACGATGCGTGTATCTATCCGCGTTTTTTCCAACTTTTTTTGCGGCATGCCGCCGAGTTACATAAACGAGACTCGGACCGTAAATAAGTCGAGCATATAAATGTAAAATATATGAGTTTGTCGGTCACGTGGTTTCCGTTTTTCTCGGTTTCGGTATGTGGTTATGCGAAAATGTGACCCTAAGCCTTATACAGTGACGACATGCAAAGGACGTACGCGTTCTCATGCTGCAACACCATAAATTTTCATTGAAATAAACGTGAAATCTATAAAGGGAAATGTCGCTTTCGAATAACATTCCCGTATTAAAAATGTTCAGTAAATAATTAATAAATACAAAAATAGGATTCGGCCATAATATTGTTTGATTTATTCAAGTATTTCTTTCGTGAGAAACATTTATTAAGTTGCGAAAATGCCTAGTTCTGTTCTTATGTACATACTCGTTCTGCATCCTTCCAATATGGAATCTTTGATAGGAAAACATCCAAACGACGTCATTATGTGCGAAAACCGGTCGAACGATTCGCACAAGAGTGTGAGAAAATATTTTGTGTGAATATTATATGTAAAAAGGAGTTTGTTTTTCGTTTACATCACGATTCCAATATATCAACGTAAACAAAAGGAAAATTTCTCGAGCAGTATATAAAAAATATGTTTGCTGTGCAAATACCGGTTATCCTAACACTAATTCAAACTTTTCACGCAGAACAAACAAGAAAACAAATCGGATTCTGATTCGATTAATGCGAGCGAATAAAAATATGTTTATCTAATACCATTCTCAATAATATTTACTCTCAGTTCTAGTTTTAAACAATATTTAAAATCCGAGGTCGGTTAAGGTCAGCGTTATCAATTCCGTTATATTAAACGCGGCGGGAATTCCTCAACACAATCGAATTCAGAAACGGACGGAGACACGGAAGAGAAAATTCTTGAAAAACATAATGAAAAAAGATGAATAACACGTACAATCGTGTGTAATTAAATATAATATAATAGATATTACGGTGTGTGAACGCGATCCGTTTGTTACGCTCGACGGGAGCGAGCTCTAATCGCAATTAGAACAATCGTCGAATTGCATAAGATTATTATTATATTTTTTCACTATCGACGAATGCGATTCGGATCCACCGATTGTGGGTGAAGGTCGAAAAACAATAAGCCACACTTATCGCCGGAGAAAAAATTTAATGAACGCGTCTCGGATTAGATATCGCTTGTTTATCGAGCGACAGACGCCCGGTCGCCGGATCGTCTTTCTGAGGAAAACAACAAACGTGGCCGTGTAAAAATATCAAAACAGAGCCGATTGAATGGAAAGTTGAGTTATGCAATGCTATTTTTTTGGCAGCACGCGAAAAAAATGTTGAAAATGACATTTTTAACCGTTGAAACGGATGCCCGCGCGCGTGATGTGTGACGCAACGTGTGTACGAAAAGCTGTATAAAATAAATTCTTCATATGGACCCATAACGAGTTTTAAAACGCATTCATCGCCCAATATAAATATTAGATCGAAAAATAATCAATTTTCAACATATAATAAAACCAAACGCTTTTTATAAGCGTTAACGGGTACCCTTTGAATTCGTCGCATTATTCGGACTTTTATCGCCGTCATTAACCTATTTACATCGCATCATAAATTAATAACAACGAGAAGAGCTCCATGGATACTAATGAGCAATCGATTTATACGATCGTGAACAGCGTTCTATGAAACTAACCTATTGCGGTAGTCGCCGTTGACTTTCTATGTCGTATTACCAGTTCCTATATAAGTCAGATCGGGCGGCACATTCCCACAACAGAAGAATTCGACGTCCTTTTTTTCCGATTCGATTTAATTTTATGTTTCAGACGAGTCGAAGAACCCGTCGAGGCATGTAGCTGGACAAGAAGTCGAGTGGAAGTGTAGAAATCGGCTTGCCAAGCATTTCCTGTTTGGCAAGCGGCTCGCCACTCATTAATAGGCATAACTCGCAACATAGTTAGATGCCCATTGAATAATGAACGTCTCGTTTAACGTTTCAAATTGATCCCGAGTGAAAGTGTTGGAGTGCCTATTGTTTCAGATTGAGGAGATGCATAAAAAAATAAACGATTATGAAATGGACGCGTTGTCTATTACACGTTAATGTAACATGTCTTTCGTCTATTGAGATTATTTTGACATGACGTAAATAGATCGGAATATAATATGACGGTGTGAAAAAGTAATATTCAAATACAAAATATCGTCGTATGATAAATGTCGAGGACGGGGTCCAGTTTCGTATGACGCATAAGGAAGATTAAGCGATATTGGAAACATGTTCCTATTTTCTATCTATGTTCTATATGAGAGGGAACGTGTTTTTTCAACTATTGACCTTTGCCTTACGAAATACATAAGAAAAAAAATTAATTACCTTTTTCTGCTTCGGGTGAATCGGTTGTAGGTAATCTGCTGTTGCGATGGTTCTTGGCGTTTTTGCCTCCGTTCCTGTTGCTTACACGCGTCTGAGAACAAAACAAAACACGATTAGTTTCTTCACTTATAATCGTACAAAATTATCATTAATTACAATTGAATCTAATAAACAAGCAGAAATCAAACCGAAAACATCTCATTATTCCGATTTAATTACGCAAAAAGTACACACAAACGACGATTCATTTTGCACATTATACGCGAAAGCGAACGTATTTTTAGCGCGCCGAAGAAAAAGAACAACAAAGAAACCCGAACAATAGCACAGCGCTTTTAAAGTCCGCAGGGGGAGGCGCGAACGAAAAAAAGCACGAAACAAACGTCCATTTTACAACACATAAACATTGCGCACACGTACTCACACCCCCCCGCCCCCCCCCCCCCCCCCCCGACCCACCGGGGGGGGGG
>JAOXNN020000052.1:1865287-1891759 GCA_028571205.2 Hydropsyche betteni | reverse complement strand
TATGCCGACATCGCCGACTTGCTGTGGTGGGAAACGTCCCATCCAGATCTGGATGATGCCAAGAAATTCGCTGAAGCTGTGCACAAAAAGCACCCTGGCAAACTGCTGGCCTATAACTGTTCGATGCGCCCATATACCATATGGGCGCAATTCAATCTAAAACAATGTGTTCCATTTTCGCGACTAAATGATCGCCGCGACTACAAATCGGAGTGGGCGCCTGGCCTAAGAGTTAGGCTAGGCGCCCACTGGCGATTTGGTCGTGCACGATAATGATCAATCAATGCGCGCATTTCAACCCAAAATGATGTGTTCCGTTTTCGATCGCGCGCGACTAAATCGCCAGTGGGCGCCTAGCCTTAATATGATTCGAATCATCGTAATTAGTCGTATAATATTTATCATAATACAAAGCGTCTTCGAATTATAATATCATCAAAAGTTTAGACACTTTCAAAAGGATTTATGTACTATAATCTATTTTTTGCCAAATAATAAGTCGTCTAATAACAATATCACGAATCGTTAGATTTAACTGGTCAATAAAAACACAAAATTGTATATCTGATCGAAAAAAAAAATTAAATCATATTATTCATGCGATTGAATTCTTCAAATCAACATTTTTTCAATCGAATTGTGAAAAAAATTACACAATCGATTACTCACAACAAACACAATACAAAACAGTTTTCTACGAAGCGTCCTTGAAACGGTTTGAAAGTACACACTTTTACGATACGATTTTTTCCGAAATGTACACACACAAAATGTCCGCGTATGTAAATATAAATATTGTTTAGTTGCGTTCATTAATGGAGCGCGGCCGTATTGATTTTTTCGAAA
The DNA here is from genome assembly GCA_028571205.2 of Hydropsyche betteni. Lineage (NCBI taxonomy): Eukaryota > Metazoa > Arthropoda > Insecta > Trichoptera > Hydropsychidae > Hydropsyche > Hydropsyche betteni. Next base: position 1,890,913 of record JAOXNN020000052.1, on the reverse strand, counting down.
GGAAAAGTCATCGTTCGGCTTTGCGTGACTCATCGTTTTCCACGTAGAACGCGAACGCAAACACAATCGAAAGCAATTAGTTTTTCCGGTACGAATAGCCTCTGTGTATATACAATATCTACCTTGCTCTGTACTGTAACGAGATTTAATTAAAACGGTTCGCTTGTTTTATACGGCGATATTTTAATGGGGGCTAAATTAAAAAATATTACGAGATCGATTCTGCGGAAAAGCGTCTGGGAAATCTGGAAAGATATTCTGATTCCGTATATTTTTAGCCTGATGTTCTCGTATTTTGAAATGATAATGTTTGACTTTGAATGCGGAAATTCTAAGAAACGGATTAAATAATATCGTAAATTCAATACGTACACTATTAGCACATATTAAATGAAGCGTGTAGAATTACAACGAAACAACTTCGCTAAGAAAACATGAATCGTATCATTTAAATTGATTCTTAATATAAATGTAATACGAGCTCGGCTATTGAGACTTTAAACGTTTAATATGAACGATGTCACTTGTTACGAAACGTTTAGTATTTCTACGGAATAGTGTTGTTTAGCGAAAATAAAAAAAAATGTTGTTTTGCTATTTGACACTTTCAAAAGAATCAAAGTTCATCGCGTTCGCCTACGCTTATCAATAATGAAAAATAGTCATATTAAACACGCGAATAATATATGTAAACAAAAATATATAATACGTTTTGCAAAATCAGCTCTATTCAAGAAAATATGTGTATGTTTTGTGAAAGCAAAATACAAAACGTCAGCTATTCTTATCTGTTCGCTTACTAGACACTATTGTAAGTAACGCGATTCTCGCTATTAAACGACAAACGGGCGACTTTGCACTTTTTCTCCTACGACAGTACGTTTATAACGAGTGCAAAAAATGCATTTCTTCGAATAATTTGCGAGACTGGACAATTTGAAATAATAAGACGATTGCGGATTATAAGACACGCGTTTGTGCGGCTTCTAAGTCGTTTCGCCGTTCTAAAACGGCCAGTGCATAATTTAGTTAGACGCCGAGGTGTCGTAACGGAATCGTGAATCATTCGTATCGACGAGGAATGCGATTAATTCGAAAATTTGTATAAATATTTCCGCAGCTGATGTTGAAATACATAATAAATTCATCAATGCCGCGGACTATTAAATTATTTTCATACGAATTAATCACTTTAATGGATCGCTTTATACGTTTCTATAAATAAAAAGGAATGTTTTCGTTACTCTTGGGTTTCGCGATGGCCTTGATTACATTAAACACGTTTGACGATATGTTAAAAGCAAACGTGGTACACGAAATATTCCAAGTCCTCGGGGAACAGACGTCAACGAGACATTAGCTAATATTGTATGTTACTTACTAACATTGTTTGTGCTCGGATGGCGCAGTTAAAGCAAAGACGAAATGGGTACAGAAAATATACCGTTAAAGGATACTTTCGACAATCGAAACTATGCGAATTGAGTTATCTATTCGCTTGTATAAATAAAATGGGCCATTATCGTGGGCATGCGATTGTAGAAAGCGGGATTAGAAAAATAGCTGACGTACGTGGACGTAATGCGGTGTAAGTCCTGCAGAGGACCGCTCCGTTAAACGGACGGTCTTTTCAACGTATCCTTTTTTTTTACAACGTACGTTCTATTTTTTTACAGCTGAGTTCGCAACGAAGGAAATTCACGAAATGTAAGGACATGTCCTTTTTCCTGGAGATAAATCAGACGGCTTTCCGCCGCGACGCATTAATTAATTATAGAAATTTATGGTCGACTTTAAAAACGTTCTTTAAGAATTTACTTTGAAAAAAATTAATGTAAAGTAACCGCTTTTCTGATCGAAAAATGGTGTTTTCAAGGTGCACGTGTGGCGATTGCAGATTGAAAGCTTATCAGGTTATCTGTGCTCAATTTATACAGGAGGGTGAAAAGGTTGTGGGATTGCTCCATAAAATTTTCGAATTTACGTCTTTCGTTCGATATTCAACGGGAATCGTACGAATTTCGGATACGCAGGGGTTAAAATCTCCCCTTAAATTCTTGAATCGGAAGAATGATTGATGACGATTCACCGATCGATCTCGACAACCCCTTCACTGTATATTTTGGTAAATAAACGCGCAATAAGAGTGTTTTTATGAATATTTTAATTACACTATAGAAAATTGAAACAGCACAGACGAGTCTGCGCGAAACGAGGACAAACACGCGACAGACAAAATTAAATTTCCACAACGTTGGAGTGGGAAAAGTGCGCTTTCCGCACAGGGAAAATTCTCGGATGAAACGCGAGGGTAAACCCGAATAAGCGAGGGGTAATGAATAAAAAAATATAAAAGCAAAAAAAGTTGAGAGAACGGGAAAAGCCGGGAGAAAAATGGCGAAAAGCGGGAGGGAAAATGAGTGTTCGGTTATTTTCCGCGTTGGAAAAAAATGATGGCGAAAGAGATAGAGAAAAGTGGTGGTGGCAAAGACGACGGCGGAAAAATAACAGAGGACGTAATGAAAAATGGAAAACATTATATAGACGAAAGAGGCGATAGATGGTTGCCTCTGGAGACGAGGCCAACGAGTGACCATAGTATAGTATCGGAAAAATATTGGGTTAATTCTACATACAACAAAGAAAAAATTATCATAAATCGTGTAACTTGTGAAACGCTTTTGTAATATTAAGTTTATTTTACATTCACAGTTTTCAAAACATCTAAAAGTAATCTAGAACTGGTAAAGATATTATTATATTATATAATATATAGAAGTATAACTTTTAGATTATTCGATAAGTATCGAAGTGTTTATATAGACCAAGGAAAATTTTCGGGATCAAAGCGATAATGGGCTCTGTATCCCGCAGGATACGGGATAATTCCTAGTCTGTCCGTTTACATTGCTTCATAGGATGGGAAAATTGAAGAAAACAAACAATGACGAACGAAAAAGGGGAAAGAACACAAAGGGATGAAGACCTTGAATGCCTTGTTACAACACCGTAACCTGTTAAAGCACAATATGCGATATCGAATGAAAAAACTCGCCCGAAGTATCAAAACAATGGACAAAATTGACGAGAAAATATAAAAGAATTTTCCTCCGCGGACGAAATTCAATTTTTCATTCATTATTCATGTACGGAAAATCGATAAGAGTATCGTTAAGTTTTTTGAATGAAAAACCGCCAAATTTTGTTGTTCTGTGTTTTATGAGATTGTAAAATATAAATATTGATTTGGCATTTTAAACGAATACATAAGTCACGAGCGATACAAATTGAAAATGAGAGTCATTAATCATTCGAGAAATTTATGAAGAGCAACGAATTGCGCCATTAAATCGAACAAGAAAAAATATCCAGGTAGGCCGCGAAGTCTAAAAAATAAAATATACACTACCGTCGCACAAATTACAGATGAAAAATTATGCAAATTCAATTCTGAAGTTTCAATATAAATACTTTTTGCAAACATAGGTATTTTTTAATGAAACGAATATTTATTTTATTTTTTTGCGAAGAGTCGCGCTATTTAAATAAAGCAGAGACGGGCTCTAACGGCATTTTGTTGAAGCGAATGTAAATTAGACAAAAATGTACATAGAATGTGGGTGGTTGTATTTTTTATGCTTTCAACCTTTCCTCAAAAAATATTTTTATTCTGTAAACATCAACAGAACGAAACCAGAGAAACGAAAAAAATACATTTTCCGCATATATTATAATACGAAAATTTTATTTGCATCCATCGAATAAACTAATAAAAACAAGCGTTTTCTTTCAAACGAATTAATGTGATTTATTCCAACTGAACAGCGCTGCACAACCATAAGGTCCGTATTCGGATGTGAATAAATTATTTTTTTCCACACCGGTCACGGTGAATGGACACGGCAAAAAAATAATACATTTACGATGATGACGATAAAACGCCGGTATCATTATTTATTTTTTGCCCACCGTTTTTTTCACGTCCACACATTCTGCGAGCGCATTATAACATGGCGCACGTATGCAAGATATGAGTCAAAGTCCTGCAAACACAACGTGTCGACTTATCGATCAACGTCAACGTGGAAAACGGCTTAGCAAACGAAATTAGTAAATAATGCATCGCGTTCGGTGTAAAAAAAATCACTATGAATACAATGGCATCGCGTTTTTATGCATACGTGCTAATCCTATTAAAATGTAAACGTGATTCTGTGGATTAGTGCGCGCTCTCGAAAATAAAAGTGTTTTTTGTACGAATCCCACTTTTTGCGTGTATGTAAATGTTTATTATATCGTTTATATGATTTATATTAAAAAAATCGTCCTTGATTATGTAGAAAACGAAAATTTTATTCGTTTTCAATCAATCGAAGCAATTGAGCGTCGCAGATTATTATCAAATTATTTTTCAATTATAATCGAAAAAAAATCAAAAATACTTTTTTTAAGAAAAATGATTTGAAAAGAAACGAAGCATTTATTCTTCGAAAAGAGATCCCATTTCCACTCGAGCGGAGTTTTCCGCGGAAAATTCTCTGTGCTTGATTCGCAATGTCGTTGAACTTTTCCAACAGGACACGAAAAAAATAGAAGTCGCCATTTATACGTGTTCGAACACCATGGATTGGGCTTGCATTAACAAGACGGGCACGTTCTTCAGGTCGGTGGTGGTGTGCTGAAAACGCGTCACGTACAATTCGCGAAATAAATTCAGGACCCGGAGGACACAAGAAAGCGTGCAACTCCTACCGCCTAAATCGAAATGCGGATAGAATTAAATAGTTGTATGTTGTTTTTTCAGTGTAGATTGCTTCTGAAAATGTCCTGTTTAAAACTAAATATGGACGTCAAACAAGTCCATTATCGAATTGAATTATGCATCGGTCGGAAAATGATAAATACGATCATTGAAATTAAGGTGTACGTGGGCGGGTGGGTGGCTGGCTTTCCTCAGAATACAATAATCTGATTCACGATTTGAATAATAACAGGACACGAGGACGTTTTACGTGTGGGCGAAATCGTGCATCCAGCACCATGACAGGTGAATTCGATTAGTCATCGGTTATGTATCAATGACATAAACTAACCTAAACTTATATGGGCATGGCGGACTTGAAATAATCATTAGTTTTTTTTGGGTTCTGTTCAAACAGACCGAGAAAAATTGTTTGAATATGCATATTATGAAAGAGACTACATATGAAAGTAAATAGTATCCCTGAAGATTTTGTTTATTGCGGAATTATGTCTAATAAAAAACTTTTATACGGGTATATGTAGAAAAAGATAAGAAAAAATCCATCTGTATCTATTCTAGCGTAAATGTTTGTAAAAAAGGCGATCGTGGACAGAAAAATTTCGCGTCGGTCGTAAAAAAAGGGTTCGTCCAACCTTTAAATCAAGCGGTCACACAGAAGAAAGCGGATGACCCTCATGAAGCATCATTTGCTGACACATCGAGGCCGGTTACACTAGCGGAAGACGACTATCAGCTCGAATAGAGATATATATAACTAGACATGTGGACCTATATAAATTATAATATGTGCGTTTGAGAATAGGAAAGTTAACCAGTTAAGGTACGAGAACCGAGAGGTGTTATCGTTGAACGGATTGTCTCAAAATGTGCTCATTGTGTGATGTGAAACTATTTTGGACGGAAGTAAAACAAGCACACAATAGGAGTATAGTAATTTTGATGAGTGTTTGTGCTATATTTTCGGCAGATTTATGCGAATGATATGATACATAAGACGGCGTGCGAACTGAATTGTTACAGCGCTTTTTGTCGAAATCTCAAAAAAAAAGTCTTCGTTAATGACACTCGGTTCCATCGTCTGCAATTTTTCTTCGAAATTGCAACTAGAGTCAATTAACGGCGCAATTGCAACATTGTAAACATGCACCGAGATGAATGGGAAATTCCGCGCTATTCGATTAGCGATTTGCGCCGAGTTCAAGTTCTGCAACATTTAAGGCACACGATGCTATAAAAAAAGAGAAAGGAGTCTTCTCCGAGAAAGGTCGATACACCCAGCACAGAACAACAATGTATCGTTGGCACGTAGTCCTTCCGTTCAATATAGCAATTGTTGTGTGCGTTGCATGCTCTTTCTTATCTGCGCATGGAAGTTGCATAGCGCGTTTGTGCGCATTGCCGTTTCGGCGTCTGCAATCTGCAGCAGCACGATTTATAGGGCAGGTGCACGTTCTTGGCACGTAAAGGAACTGCAATTATGCGGGCATTTAAGTCAAACCTAAGCCGAATTGAGAACTTGCGAATTAACGGATAATAAATTTAGAACTGATGAAATTATCCGTGCGAAAAAATAGATATCCATTATGAACGAGTGGCCCTATTGACCCCGTCTAATGTTAAAAAAGCACCGGAGCGAGAGAGAAAATTTATACGTGCATCCTATAATTTTGTAAAGTCATCTCGAGACTATCATCGGATCATCTCCTCTCTTCGGCTATATAATATGTGTGCTGTAATGATGGAGGAAGACAAAGGTTGGCCGAACCGGTTAGACCACGTCTTCGGGGCCTGGGTATCATCATCGTCGACACACCGAAACCCGTGATATTATATATATAGCTTGCAATGAGTTAATGATAAACGAGAAGCGGTTGTAGATCAGCTTCTGGGCTTGTACGGCGAGCGGCCATTTTATGGCTCACTTCTAATAAGGAAACGAGGTGCACGATTTTCAACAACGACTAATTATGGAAGCAATGTGAAATGGCTGTGTTGTTACGTATGAATAAAATTATGAATAGGAAAAGTATTCGAAAATTTTCTAATAAATTATATTAATTGAGTTTTCGGCGTTGAGTCAACACCCGCTATCCGAAAGAACTAAATTATTTTTTAATTATTTTCGAAACCTGTTCTTCAACTACCAGGGATATATATTAAGAAATAAATAAGGATCGAAATAACTACACTCGTATAATTATATAAATTATTACTCCGTGAACAACAACATAAAAAAAGTGGTTTGTTCGGTTAACCCGTATTATGCGAGAACGCAACGAAAAGGTCAAAAAACGCATTAAATATAATGATACATATTACAGCAATAAAGCGTGTCATATATAAAATGCAAATCGCTCATTAAACTTTGTCGAGAATTGATTTCAAAATAATCACGAAGGGTAAACGTGGAAATTTATCGATCGACGAACGCTTCGAAAGCAGGGTCAATAAGAATACGCCATTTTATCAATTGCGCAACGTTGAATAATTTACATACTTAAAATGAATGAAAAAAACATAAATAATAAATATGAAGTGAAAAAAATACATATGTAATCGCGTAATATGCGATAGAAAGTGAATACATTTCGCCGGATAAGTGTGTCGATTCGAAAAAAGAAAACGGAGAGAATTTTAAATCAGTGGGTCAATCGCGTCACATAAATAAACGGTTTATTGGAGAATACAAATATAAATCCTAATATGATTTAAATTTAATGATGCTTAGTTGAAATTCAATGCCGGCGCAATGAATCGAATATGCAAATGATGCACATAAATGATTTCAGTATATTTTGTATAAAAAGCGAATAAAAATAAAGAACTTAAATTCAATAATATTTTATACGGATTCGTCATTGAAATCCGTATTTCGAATCTTTATAAATCCACGTTGTATGTAAATGATCAATATTTATATTCCGAATGCTTTCATTCTAGTTTTTCCTCTGAATAACGAACACTTTTCGAGTTTCAATAGTGCGATAAGCGAGTGTGTATTCAGTCGAATGAAACGGTTAAAAGATGTCGAGTGCGATTAACGTTGGATTTCTATGAAAAGCTTTTACGTTGGTTGTGTGTTCGTTTTTTTTTCTGAAGTTTAATCGGTGTTAAAATTGACCGTCCACTTTTGGACGTCTGTTTTGTGTCTGGTTCTTTTCTCGAATCGTTTGAATCATCGTGGCCGAGATGATAGAAGCGGTAAATTACTAGATTTTTTTTACGGGCGATATTATTAAATTTGATAGATTTTTTTTATGATTGATGTCTCACAATAAAACCAATTTATATTGAAAAAAATATTCAAAGCTCTTTTGTATTCGGATTATTGAATCATAAAACTCTACGCGTGAAATACACGACGTTGCATTAGAGAAAATTTCAACTGAACGAATTAATTATAAAAAAAAACTAGTACACCGAATCAGGTGCAACTCGAGCACATTCCTCATTAGAAAAGCAAAGCAAAGCGCCATCCCTTAAAGTGTAAATAGAAGTTCGAACATGGTTGCAGCGAACTAATGGATTTGTTGCGCTTGCAACCATGTTCGAACGTGTTTCAGCAGTTCGACTGCACATTATTATTATTATTGACGGTGCGTTCGGTTCGATGGAATTTCCAAACGTTTTGGTTGATAGGCACCAAATTCGATCATGTGACTGCGACCACCGACTGAATTAGTCGTAGGCTCGAACCAAGTTCGTAGTATGGGTCATGTATTGTATGTATTGTCTCATGACTGTATGTGGCGCGGTTGCGCCATATTCGAACGTCTGTTGTGTGGTTGCAACGTATTCGTCCACCGATCGGATTTCGTTCGCTGCAACCATGTTCGAACGTCTATTTACACTTTTAAACGAGAACGCACCGCGGTCACGTCCGAGAGCGCACTCGTAACGAATCCCACAAAACCATTGTGACGATACGCCATTGTGTATAATGCATTTACAAGAGATTCCAGCGTCGTTTCCTTAACAGGAGAACCGGTCGTGGGGCAACTTTGCCCGCCCACCTGCCTCCTCGCCGGTCAGCCTCCTTTTTCCCTCCCGAGGATGGCGAGCCCAGACAAGGATGGCCAGAGAGAGGCATGTCGTGTTATTTATTGCGGTTCGTGAGCTCGGCTTGCTCCGATGACTCGTCTAATGATGGCCTCTTGACGGCGGAGTTCAGCGCCGATGACCGCAGGAGGAGCGGTTTCCGAATTGGTTTGTTCTTTGTGCGCGCGGATCGAAACGTTCGAGGATGTCGTGATGTGAGGTTCGTATAAGCAAATCAGAAATGTAAGAATAGTTACGTCGATCGTGCAATATATACGTATGCAGAGATTCAAGTAGAAAAATTCTATAAGCGTCAACAAAGAAGACACTCGTTTGTGCGAAAAAAATCGAATTTATATAGAGCGAAAAATTGGCTACAAAGAAGGGAAAAAGGTCGACACATAGGCTCGTTCCCACAAAGACTTTTCCCTCAACATATTAACATAGATCCATACGAAAATCTATATAAATACAAGCGCACACAGACCCATTTGCCTATGAAAAGCCGTCGCAAATTCGCGTCATAAAGGAGAGCCGGATTTCGTCCGACGCCCGATCAGATTTCCCCGACGTGAATTATTATTTTCAAAGGCCAAACTCCGGGTAAATATATTTTAAGCTTTCCATAGCCGTCGCGGGGCGCGCCATGTTTTATTCAACGGTTTCTGGGAAAACGCGAAAAAGGGCCGAAAACTCCGCACGAACACATTCTTATGATAATAACCGGAGTAATGGCCGGACCGCGGCACGCCACGTTTCTGGAAAGTGTATGAAAATAATAAACACATCATCATCAGCGGCGAAAAGTTAACGATCCACAGTGTAAACTTGTCGATATGTACGTATTCTGCAAAGTTGGAAAGTTTCGCGCAGTGTATTAGAAAGTTTCCCTCGGCGTATCCTTGAACGAGACGTCCAAGTTTTATCGAAGAAACTTCGGAGCGCGTTCTCAAAACACGACTTTCAGAAATTGTTGTTCTTTTCTTCGTTCGGAAAAATAACAAAGTGATGTATGAGAATACGCGGAAGTATTATGCCGAACTTTTTCATTTTTATTTTTCGATTTCGGAGAGTTTTGTAATTTCGTTTTGATCGCGGGTGAATGTCTAGAAATCGATCGAACAGATTTAGATCGTTCTAGAACACCTGTTCGCCACAAATAAATTATATGCATTTTTTTCCACGTTAGATAAGAGTCCTGATTACTCGCGTCGTTGGCGTTTACGTCGATTAATCATTATACAACGGTGAATTAATAGTGTTTTACGATCCGGTGATTAATTTTAATCCGTTTCGAATCCGTTAAAATGTGTTGGCTTATTTTACATGTCGTCTCGTAAAGATAACAATCAGATTCAAATTGTGACATTTGTGGTCATTAGTACGTTCAGATTTGAAGTCAATCCCCTATCACGGATATTAGGTATATAATCACGGATATCTGTGTGTGTATCTGTCTGTCTGTTCGAATGACGCTCACGACTTTTTATAGTATTGATATTATAATATGGTCTTTATGTGTATACAGTTAACGTCTATAATATGATGCTTATTACCTACTAACTACTGGCTTTGCCTATACGTCACAAACAAATAACAAAAGAACTATTTTGATTTAATTAATTAAATATTAAATATTCGAATCGGGTTTTCACATTTTATCGTTTTCCGTTTCTTAACAAATCCACAGCCGATGTTATTAACATCGGGATTATTTACTATAAAAAAGATTACTGAATGAATCACCAAGCGACATAACAAAACAATTGTCTATATAGAGCGATTCAAACTTGATTGCACTTGAAATTTACAAGGCCAAACAAAAAAAGGCAACAGTCCGCATAAGGTATGCAGTAATGAAGAGCGCTTCGTAAACAGCGAGCGCACCCAGCGTCGAGCCGAATTACGAAAATCACATTAAGTTGACCGTTCCGCGATTACGTATTCAGGGCAGAAGTTTCCGGAACGATCGTGGCCACGGTGGGATGGAGTGTACGGGACAGGGCCGGGAGTGGGAGCCAGCCGGGACCGGGAGCGACTGCGGAGTCGCAGGGCCGGGGGAGGAAGAGACGAAACAGGGGCAGATGGAAGGACAGGGTGGGCGGCGAAAGCGAGGAAAGCTCGGGAGGCTGGGCTCAAGGGTGGAGAAAGCTCGGGAGGCTGGCCGGGAGGGCGGAGAGAGAACGGGACGGCAGTAACCAATTTAATATCCTTCCACGTAGACAAGTGCTCCACAAAGGGAAAACGTAGTGAGCGCGCCGCCGGGACAAGGGGAAGTCCCCTTCTCGAATAATCGATCGCTAAGCGCACTCCTCTGTAACCCGACGCACCTCTCTCCCTCCACAGACTGCCTCTTCCTCCCTGCTAGGGAACTGACGGGTCTGTGCAAATATTAAAATTGGACAAGTTCTCTCTTTTCCGTTTACTTTTTTTTTAAACAAACAATCCGATTTTCGAGGTCGAGTTTTTTTTGGAATGCATATTTTTAACAGTTATATGGGTACTGAGGAGAACCAATACGCTGTGAACTTACGACCGTAATCCTGTTAAAGATTACAGTTTCATTGTAACAAAACATGAAACGTTAAGTGTTATGATAATATTTTATGCGCGTACATATTCATTTTCGTAATGTATACGATTTTTATATAAGACGGAAAATAAAGTTTTATTATGTCGTATAAGTTGGATTATGATCGAGGTCATGGAATAGATACAAGCGTTCAATTTTCGCGGGGGTGGGTTCATCGGATATTTCGACGTTGAACTTTGACGTATCGTAAATAATTACAAGACTAACTAGTATATTTTTCTATCGCTAATTGTGTTATAATATAAAATTATAAAGCAATTTCGGCTAAAAATTAATCTCAAACTATAATAGAAGCGACGGGAGGATATTTTCGAAAAATTTTTAGATAGTCAAGGCAAAAAAGGAGACGTTTAGGAGATCGTTTGTTCGTCCGCCGATGTTCGACGGCAAATGGTTAAAGTTAAATTGCTTAATAAGATTTTAATCGAAAAATACTCTCTTGCGCGAAGATTTCTCGGGCACTTTCGCGTCAAACTTTCCCAGAGAGCGGCGGCCAAGTTTGTTCGGAGCAACTTCGCCGTAATGTTTATACGTAATATGACTTCTTGAAAAGGGCCAAATTAAAATTTCAATCTAACAAACAGCCGACACATTCAATCCGACAAACGGAACGCAATTATGCAACGTTCGAAGTGAACTCGACGCCCTCTAAATCAGATTATGACAGATAGAATTACAATGCAAATATTTGCCGGCGCGCATAATAATATTGATCGTGAGATAACTGCTTTAATGTGTTTTTGTATCAGGGAAGCAATTAATCAAGATTTTGAAGTGCGATATCTATTAATATGCCAAAATGTCGCCTTAACGACTCGTTTAATCATAGGCTATTATAATCTCCGTAAAGACAGTCCCGAATATCATGTACTGCCAAAAACATTTAATTTTCATCGTTTGTGAATAAATAATGACTTTGTTTCGTTAGAAATTGTGATACGATAATTATGTATCATATCGATTGAAATATTTAGCACAGCACTGATAAGTATACCATCACAAATAATCACACTATATTCTCATAATGTAAATATTATAATCATCAAACAGAATGCGAGGCTAATTATTACTCGAGTATTTTCATGATCGGAATTAGCAAACACTTATTGATGACACAATGCGAACGAAACACACAAACAATGCAATATAAAACTCATGCTCAGGATCCGAGCGCATAATTTACAATAATATAATAGATTCGTCATCGTTTCCAGTCATTTTCAATGTTAAGTATCGAAGCGCACGAAACCGCAATCATTCGGCATTACGAGCGTGCAACCATTTATATACTTATAAAATAAATGGCTTTCGTTCTCGCCGACTATGAAACATAACGGATTTTCTTTTTTCGTACCGGCTAGGTCACGCATTTCCTCACTTTTCCAACTTCGATACCATCAGCGAAACATCGGGGAGACTCGGGTCATTCTAAAAGTTCAAACACTTAATATTACACATCTACAACTACAATACATCGAATGCAACATGAAATTTTCTATAAATAAAAGAACCTTTCATTCTTTATTTTTATTTTAGTGTAGTATGTGTATTGTATAATAAGTTGTACGGAGTCACGATCGCACGCCCACGTACTCATTTTGGAACAACCCTGGAAATATATTAAATGCCGAGTTTGCGGTGGTTGTTGAGGCTTTGTTTTCGCGGTGCAAGTCTAGACGAAGTGTTACACAAAGACGGTCGCCATTTACTTGTAAATACGTAAATATGGTGGGTTTTCGCTTCTAAAACGCTAGCAAATACCGCTCGGCGCAAATAAACGATTCGCGTTTGTACCGTGATAAGTCATAATAGGCTAAATTGAGAAATGTTTAAAGTGGGGTTTATTACATGTGATCTACATCAATTATAGAGATAACACAGATAATCTAAGTACATGAAAAAACAATTCAAATATAATCGACAACAAAAACAATTCGATTGAATCAGGCGCCAGATCGAACCACCAAAATAATGTGCGAAATTTACGACACAAAAAGCACATACATACGTAAATAATATTAAAAAAATTTATAAATATTTGTGCGACATCAAAAACGGAATTTGATTCGAAAGCGTGTATACGGATAAACATAGAAGTCTATTAAAAATGCAACCGTAAAAATGTAACATGCCGCCATTACATGGAGTTGCGCAAAAACGAATTGACCTTTTACATATACTCATATGCCGTAATGAAATGTGTCCACTTTATTATTCAGACGTCCTTTATGTAATAATATACAGCCGTGAATTGCACAAATATCTTTTGTACGTCCATTTATTTCAATTTGTACAAAAAAAATACAAATTAAAATCAAATCGATAACCCATCATCATCGTAATGATGTTATTTAAACTCGCCCAATCGATATATAATATAATAAAAGGTTTACCCACCCCTACGATGGAGCAAAGCGACAAAGATTTGCTATTAATTGAATGCGCTATGAAAACATTACGGCTGCGCAGTTATAAAATTTTAATAGGTCGTAAAGGCGTTGTTGAAACACACGCAGACGTATAATATAATACAACACGACCGGAAAGAAGAAGTTTGGCGTCTTCTTGTCCTAGATCGGGACGGCGACGTTTATATGCGACGGAAGAGAACACCGTTCCGGATGATGACCCATAAAACCCGGAATGGGTTCAAAAGCCCGCAACAAAGAGCGCCCTCGACAGCGAAATTTCAAAATGAAAATTGACAATAATATCTACCTATCGATGTCACAGTCGATTCAGTTCTCGAATGCAAAAAACGGTCGACAATCGTTTCAACTTCAACATTTATACAATTAAACAAACATGCACATAAGTCACATAAAAAAAAAACACTGAAAATAGTCCCAAAGAATAAATCACATATACACAACGGACATGTATCACATAAAAGTCAAATGAACTCTCTCCTTAACATACATTAAACACAATTAGTTCCACTAGAGAAAATGCGGCTTGCACTGAACGTCGAGTTTATTGGATTATTTATTTTTTTTTAAATTAAAAATAATAGTTTTTTTTAAGTATTTTTTTGAAAAAGTATCGGTGCGCAGAGTGCGGTGCGTACGTCCGCGCCACAGCGCCGAAGTGAATGAGACTGGCGCGGGGAGAGCGGCGGGGATGCGCGCCGGCGGGGCTGAGACGCGCGGGGGGACACCCACATACACACAGAGGGGGCTGGCGGGCGGGGGGGGAGGCTTCGGAGGGGTGGAGCGCCCGCGGAGGAGCCGGCGCCCCTCGCCTTTGAGCGCATTGCGAACCGAATGGAAGTTGCAAACTGTGCTATGATTTGTTGGATGCGAATCGATTTTTGAATCCGGCGCCGGAAAGTTTTATAATAGATTTTTTTTTTAAGTGACACGATTGAAAGTTTGTGATTGAAATGATTTCTATAATGAAAACTTATCCGATTGTGTGTGGAAATTTTGAAAATATCGCGTTCTCTTAAGGCCAGGCGCCCACTGCGATTTGTGGTTGCGGGCGATCGTTTAGTCGCGAAAGTGGAACGCGTTGTTTTAGGTTGAAGTGCGCTCATATACCATATGGGCGTACTTCAATCTAAAACAATGTGTTCCATTTTCACGATTAAACGATCGCGCACGGCAAAATCGCGAGTGGGCGCCTGGCTATAGAATAACTTTTTATAGAGTTCTAATGAAAATTTTTTGAAAGCATTCGTAGCTATTGATTGAAATTACAAAGGTTTTCTGTCAACATTTATTTTTTGTATATCAAAGTTCCTTTGAATACATAATTCAAATTATACCGAGGGGGGATGTGTGCACGTAATTGCACAAATGGGTCAAATGGTAGTTTTATAAAAGCGAGTTTCGTTTTTCTTCGAGTACGAATGCGAGCTTTAATGAGAAAAGTTTCGCATAACGATCACTTAAAAGCGCATACCGTATACATGAATATATTATACACCAACACTCCTGGTAATTACCACGGTGACAAAAGTGAACAACCCCTTTACGAATACAATGCGATATTGCACAAAATTTCCACAATGAGAACACGTTTTGATACAAAAAACTAATAATTAAATTTGATCGAGCATTCAGCGCGAGATGACATACGACCTTGTTCTTAATCCGAACCCGAACTTCCACCGTCAAAATCAATATTTTACAAAGTCTATCTAATTCAAGCACTATAAACACTAGAATATTTATATTACATAAACCTCAACTGCAAAGGTTAAAGCGGAGATTTAGTTTCGGCACAGATAGCGTCTCCGCAAACACAATTTACTACTCGACAACGCGGATTAATTCCGAGTGCGGAGAGAGAAACGACGACATGCAGAGGAAGAGGAACTAAATCTACGTACAGCACATACACACACGGCGAATAATAACACACAGAGATGGCAAGAGATTGAATAATGGCTGCGGAGGGCACACGCGAAAACGTCAAGTTTCGGACTGTTTGGCGAGAGAGGGTCACATTAACGATTTTCAAAGGGTGGGTGGACAGGTGGATGCCAAACAGGGCCGTCTGTACGTCGTCGTCAGGTGTTCTATTGCCTTATTATATATATACACATGAATTGTGTATTTTGGGGGATGGAATATGCAGCGAGGCTGCATTAGGGGACCGTGATGATATACAAACGCTACGCTTCATTTTAAGGGTAAAACGTAATTTCAACTTGAGAATGTTCAAACGATGGATTCGAATAGGTTAATCCAATGAAAAAATGTAAAGGTTTATAATGAATCAGAGCAATTATAATATGATTACGTTTTATGTGTCAAGAAATAAACTGTGGAATGATTTGAAGATTGATGTGTGGTAGTTCCGGATTGTATAATATTCAGCGAGAGTCAAGGTTCGAAGTCGATAGAGATCGTTGCGTTAATTAAGAACCGAGTTAATCGACTGAATCTAATTGCTTCGCTCACGTCATGTCGATCCGCGCAACGAAAGGGTTAAATAATAGCATGTCGCTCGATCGCGATAGCGATATCGGTTTCACAATAATGCACATGTCGTGTTTTCTTTTTTTTTGCACTCCTTTCAAGAAAAACCCGAGCGAAAAAGTTCAACGTTGATTAATCCGTTGCCAAAATCTCGTTATCGTTCGAGTTCTAAATCAATCGGCACATGATGCATTGCGGTTACGCGAAAAAAAAGTTCCGCAAAAATTGCAAGCGAACTATGTAGCACGAGAGACATACGTCTTCATAAATTCGCATTAAAAACTTTTTGAGAAAACGAAAATTTCTTGCGCGGACCGAAACAACTGCGGAAAATTCCCCACTCGATTTTGCTCTGGAAGCTTTCCAGAAAACTTGAGCGGGAAAATCGATCTGGTATATACCAAAATGTACGCGCAAGTACGATAAATAGTGCAAGAACGGCGCAAACTCGAAATCCCATTCTGGATTGCGGATCGAATCGCAGTTAATGTCTTAACTGACTTAAACTCCGGCGGTCGCATAATCTTCCGAAGTATAACACCGCGTTATAAATACTCGATAACTGCGAACTGTTAAGCCGAACGGGTTATTTGTATTTTATAAATAAGCGCTCCCGGAGTTATATGTGTTGTGTTCTCTTTGAGAATCGGTTAACAGACTGACGCTTTGGATATCGTCGCCAACTCGAGCACAATGTACAAGTTTGTATCGAGTTTGTCGGCCGTCGAAGTAATTTCTACACTTTGGATGGGTCAAAGACTCAAAAGGGAACTTTTCGGCAGAGTTTCGGACTTCCGCGGCGATAAGTTGCGCCACTGAGCGTTAATGGCGTTTCCGTTTGACTCTTTGACATACATAGCCTTTGAGTATGGTATATTAAAACAATGCAGATTATTAAAAAAAAAATAAGGTATATTATATCAGTTGTAAAAACAAATTCGTCGAACTCGACCGTAAAACTAAGGTCAATTACATTTTTTATAACTCCGAAAGTACCGCAAAATTCATCACTTTCTTCAACGGCGGTTAGTTAGGCGAGGAAGCGTGAGAGTTCCGACACTCGCCCAACAGCAGAAGTGAAGAAAGAAAAAAGGAGTATCCTCCCGTTTGACGGGAATGTATCGGTGGGTAGGCGGTTTAGAGGGCAGGTTCTTTTCGGGCAAACAAGACCATCAATCTTTTATCGGAGGGCTTGTCGAGGCCCTCACCCCACCGACAACGGGGTCTTATCGACCCGCTCCAAGAATAGACGTCGACTTTGGCTCGAAGATTGTGGCAAAACGTGGTAGCGACAAACACGCAAATACCCGACGACTCCATTCCTTACAGTGGCAATATTGAATATATTAAAAATAGATGTTCGAATGTTCACTTCTGCCCGGCTGTTTGTACTTGGTTTAGTATGAAAGCTCGTTTCTTTTAAGTGTGTTTCGAATCTGGAACGATGTGGTTTTTATTTGTGATACGTTGAAAGGTCGTTTTGAGGTATAAAAGATAAAGAAACTCTTATCTGAGTACGAAAATAGAAAAAAAAACGCGGCGGAACTGACAGGTCGTCGGTATATAATTCAAGCCACGAATCAAACGAAATTGATATGAAAGAACTTTTATAATAAATGAAACTAGATTTCTAAACGACCGATCATGACAGAAACAACATAATCATGAACACGAAAAACCGAAGAACGAGTCTATTCATTGTACATAGAAATATATAATATAAAGAAGACATAAAGCAAAAGGTAGGTTACGTTCGTATCTCATCAGTGCGAATACACATATTAATTTCAGCCACTCGTATGAGTCATCGAGGGGGCTTTTTCTTCAGTCCACGTGGCTAAGAGGAAAAAAAGAAAACGGCTCTGCAGCATCCTCGATCCGATAATAACTCTCCGGTCATAATACTGCGCTTTGGAAGTCAGCCAGTCGAGAAAAAGAAGAAACGACGGTGGTATTGAGATACGCACATGGCACGTTCAATTTGCGAAGATTGCTCACAACCTATTCAACCTACAACTATGGAATATTTCAGGGCTAGTTTTTTCACGTGATTTACAATGAAAACATCATGATTCATTCGAACGATTTGTCTATAGTGATGACGAATCAGTCGTTAAAAAAACGATGTAAAAGTTTCGGAATGTCTAATAGTTATTGATTAGGTTGTCAGTTTAATATGTCTATTGACTATTATTGCCCGATAGTGGATTCGAAGAGCGACAATAACGAAAATATCCGTTAGCGAAAAGCGATCGGAATTCGATTTCGCTGCATGGACGAAATTCGGAACGTTAACCTAAATAAAGATCACACGGGCGAAAGCGAGAAAGAGAGTACACGGTCCCAGAATTTTTGTACGTATTACAGACAAAAATATCTTTCTTTTTTTTCTCCCACTTTATTCAACTCGCCTTTCTGCGAGGGTGGTTCAGAGTACGCGCTCCATACGTACACATTTATGTATGTGGGTACTAATACCGTTTTCCCCGGCTGTGCCTCAACTGAAAATCGATATCATTCCGTGGAATTTAATTTGAACGTTACGAGTCTACGTAATAAAGGTTTGCGATAAAGCGATACGAAACTTTTTTTTTGTTCAAATTATACACAGTAATCCCGTTCGCTTTTGACGAAGGTTGCGTTCCTGAAAAATCGTGCGATAAAAAAATACCAGGTTTTTTTGCGTGATATAGAATCGTGAAATAATTAAGGTTTCATGCTGAACTTTTTCGGGGTGCTTTTATTAAATTTTATATGATATCCGAGCTGTTTGTAATATATTTTTAATACCTTGTTTTTCATTTTAATTTTATAAGCAATTATTGTAATTTCAGAAATTAATTAGCACTAGATCAAGTCGATTTTGCAAAAGAGATTTCGAATGAATAATTCACTAAACGAATTTAATATGCGAATCGTATTACGCGCTAGCGCTACGTTTTCCCGGTGAGATCATCAGAGTAGCGTGTTATATAAAAGCTCGCTTTTGCCGTATTTCAACGGGGATGGTTTTAACTTACCGGCTCGTTTATTATAGTAACCGTCTCGTGAAAACATTTATAAAGAGCCAACACTGTAAATATAGATGGAAGGAAAAAGCGTCTCGACGCCGGCGCCGCTTTTCGCCTTTCGGGAGCGTCGTTTTTCCCGTCTATGCTCGAACCTAATGAATCACTTTAGTTTACTTTTTTCGCGTAATTTTCCATCGGAGTATATAGATTACGAACTAATTTATTAATTGGATACGATTTCAAAAGAAAAATATTTATAAAAAATGTGTCTCGTTTGTGCGAAAGCATGTAGGAGTGCCATTGAAACATTGATGGGTATTATAGTTTTTTTTTATCAAGTTGGGGATAACAGGTGACGAAGATGAAAAAACCATTACTATTGAAATTTATTTTTCATACATCATTTTAATATAATATTTATAATTTACAATGAACTATGAATTGAAACAATGAGTTATTCAATGTGATTCGTATTGAAACGGAGCCGCTCACAAATCATTTAAATAATGAAAAATTTTCGAATCGAGAAACGTCCACTCGGTTACTGAACTTTCGTAGAAGACAATTTCAAAAGGATTAATTAAATTAGAAGAAAGACGCCAGCAGAATTTCGCCCACCGCTATGAAAATCGCACGAAAAAAAGACACCGCAATGATAAAAAATTACGCGGGCACAAGAAGTGACTAATTCGAAACGGAGAAGACTAAAAAGAGCCGAAAATAAAGTAAGAAAACGTCGGAGCAAGTGTCAAAATAACTCTTGATGGAGAGCAGCAGCGGCGTCCGTTAAAAATACCACCTACTTCATTTACATTGCAAATCATCACCGGTGGGTAAAAGCAAAGGCAGACGTTCTTTCCGAATCGTTATTATAATATATATCTAATATTTTTCCGCGGTTTATTTTTAATGCTCATTCTCGATTTTACATCTTAATACGATTTCTAGGAACCGCTGACGACACCGCCGAAATGAAGCATCGCCAATTAAACGAACCAATCGTTTTGATATACCACTAATGTTGTATGTAATATAATATATTATGCGGATATTCACGAGTAAAACAGAATCGATGGATTGATTGATTCGGTCCAGCTGTGCGACCTTGCTTACTATGTATATTTCTCATCGTGTTATATCAACAGAATAATTTAATTTTACACAAATTCAAATAAATATTACTAGGCAACCTGCATAATTAAAGATCGAAAATTCGATTACACCCATAAAGGATAGTCAAGTTTCAATTTCCGAAGTCAAACAAGAGGGTATTAAAAAGCGAAAATCGCACTCATGGCGGTAAACTAATTTCGCAAGCCGAATAAATATCAGACGGGAAATTCCCTGTGGGGCCGAAACACGGATCGCATCGCAAAACAACCACCGCGAAAACTGCAATGCAATTTATTCAGGGACGAGCTAAGAACCGTTTATTCCCGCATCGGGTCCTCAAAAGTTGGTTGGTATTGATTTTGATGCTGGTCCAATTGTTTGTTCAAAGCATGTTGGTTCCGACGAAAGTGGCGCAAAGCCATCCGCTGTGACCCCCGCTGCTTGTTGGGAACATGTTGGAAATCTTAATTTCCATATTTGGCAACTTTTGAATTGTCTAGGAGCCGAATTGAATAGTATAAATGTCAGTTTATTGTTAGATTGAATTACGTGGATTTAACTAGTTGTTATATTGTGGTTTTGTCGTTGTATACAATTTATATGTGTTACGCATCGTTTGGGAAATTGCTTAGTTTGCGTACGACGCAAAATAATTTTGTGTCGTATGCGAACAATTAAGTGGGATGGTGTTTTGTTGATGTTTTCAAAACAAAATCCCTTCATTTTCCGAAATTTGAACTTATTTAGTATTTTATTCTTTTCTAACTAAAAAAAATTAACATTGTAAATAAAAATCAGAGCTCACAATTAAAAAAACCAAACTCACCCTAACTAAACATTGACACTCTCGAGACTACGAAAATGAAGAAATTTAAAAGGATCAAGTCTATATTTTGGTGAAAAACATCAATAAAATACCATCCTACTATAATATTTGCATATGACGCAATTTTTTTGCATCGTACGCGAACTAGATATCTTCGCAAACGACGCGCAATGTATAAATTAACAAACAGCTCCGGTGTGGTTTTGACTCACGTACAGATAAAATTACTTGATTATGCAATAGAGTTGGTACAATTTTAATCAAAAGAAAATATATATAAAAGCGGCAAGAATTGACGTATGACATCAGACTGATTTTGGATGTCGCAAAGATAAAATAATTCAATTATACAGCCCTAGAAGCAGTATTGTCAGTACTGTCATTAAGCTGAAGATGAATGACATCGACCAAAATTGTGTTCAAAGTACTCGTAAACGAAGCCAAAATGGTGAAAAGAAAAAGAAAGCCTACCAACGTTATTAATACATAGTAATCGAATAACACAAGACTTATTAAATTTCATATTTTCACAACGGTACAAAAATAACCAATTCTTTCAACCAACGTGATTAATATCGTATTTTTCAAGTAATAAACTTACGTAAATCACACCACAAAAATATATCCATTTCTGAAAATAAATTCGAATATTCGACACGGGAAACGGAAAGCGTCACGTTTCTAAAGCTCGAGTTCGCAATATAAAATTAGCAATACATTATAAAATACGTACGTGAAATATAATAGGCATTGTATATTTCGAGTGGGAAGAACAAAAGCACCGGAGCGTATACACTTTGGAGTCGAAAATAAATATAAATACGTATTAAATGCGAACGGACATTAAGTGAAATCTCGTGTTTTCGCCGACGAAATACCGGCTTCCCTGAAGGACGACAAATCTCGACACTGCGCCCGAACAATATGTATCGTTCGAAATGCGTGTCGACATTATAAACTTACCGATTACGCGAAAATTAACGGTCACGTGTAAAATATAAAGTTTTCATTTTTATTTAACGAAGATTTAAGATTATCAAATGAACTCGTTGACTTTCTTAATTCGCATTCAAGTTAGAACGGAGTTGCAAATTGGATAGTTAATCACTTATTACAGCATGTCGTAATACGCTCTGCGATGTGGGTCACCTTTAGGCGAAGCCTTTCCCGAAACGGGCACAAGTTAGATTTGACGAGGGCCATCGGTCATAAATATAAATCACTTCAGAAAGAGACCGTTCCGAGTTTTTAATATCCATTAACGCGCCGAAAGTTTTCAGAGAACAAACTCGCGTACCCAAACCAAAACCGGGTCTTTAAACGCGCCGGTCTACCGCCGCGGAAAAATCGGAATTAATTAAAAAGTTTCATCCTCTTCCTCCCCCCGGCGAGGGTACAACTTCCCCGATACAATACGGGCCCGCCGAAAGAGAAAAGACGAGTTGTTGCGCAACTAATTCTTGTCTTGGCAACACAAAGAAGTGGAAGAAGAAGGAGAAGAAGGCGCTTCTGTGCAAGGGGAGGGTAGTTATCAAAACAAGATATTCCGGCGAGACGTGCTGTGCTGCCTCGTTCCCACAACCTGGGAGCTTTTGTTTGGGTGCTGCTAGAGGGGGTGGTAGGGGGAAAGGGGGAGGGTCGAGGGTGGACGTTATCGGAGGGATGCGGGAGTGGTGAGGGACGACAGACGACCGGGTTTTATATCTCGGATATGTGTGTAATAAAACGATTCCGTTGAAATCCGGGTCGGGTAGACGCTCTCTTTCTCTGTTACTCGTATACCGATCGAATGAAAATTGGCCACGATTTAGTTTATGAGTGAAAATTTTATTTATATACATAAAAGGAAAAATAATCGCGTTGAATGGACGGGATCTAGACGGGTGTGCTGAATCAATTAAATATTTGAATTTCGACTTTGTTTATGCAGCAAATAATGAATCTGAGAGATTCGAGTGAGAGCGATGTTTGATTTTTTCGATGGGAACGTATTTATTATTTGGATCGATGAGTTTCGAGTGGGAATTAATTTTAAAGTATGATATTCTTCTCGTTATTTGCGTCGAGAATAATTCTGTGAAACGAACCGGATCGTCAAGAGCAACTTAGAAGAATTTCTTTCCGTATTCAAATAAAAAATAAATTAAATGGTAGGGACGGCGTCGAAAAGTAATAACAAAATCCGTAGAACAAAAGACAACCTAATTTTGTTCTGAAACAAAGGAAACCGACTAAACTACGTAACCACCCTCCCTAAACATACACACATACAAAGTTAGCATCATAAAACTTTTTAATGCGAGACATTGTACGCGGCGAAGAAGTACTCGCACACGAGCAACGGAGCGAATGATGATTAATTGAAAATACGAATACAAACTCTAAACAGAGCAGAGCAAAATACATACATACACATAATACGAAAAACATCAAACCATGATGGATGCCGATACATTTCCATGTTTACAAATTCACTTTGCGCACAACGCTGAAATACATGGATGCACCGGGAAAACGCAAGTGCACTACATAACTTCCGATATACATTATCGTGTTTTGCAGTTCCGTTGTCGATATTTTGTAGCCATTTTGTATGCTTTGTGTGTGTGTGCGCGCGATGTATTGAACGTGGAAATGCATTCGCCGAGCGGCCACGCTTGCAACTATGCATTTTGCATACCGCGACTGCTGTCCTATATACCGAGATAAAGAGGACTCGTCCTTGCAGGGATAAAGGAAATCGCATCGACCATGAACGAAATACTAACTACGACCTAGATATCTTGAAAATTTTTACAGACGGAAAAATAAAACGCACAGACCCACCATATTTCATCGATTACCAACATGTGATCGATATAGCGCGTGCCATTGACCTGAAACTATTTAATGAAAATTGATTTTCAATTTCAATCCCGTCGAAAAACCTCGACGAATTGCATATGATTATGAAGATGATAGAATAATTTTTCGAAACATTCCTCTATGCAACAACGGGAACAACACCACATTACAACTCGACCAATTTTCGAGGACCGTGACACGAGAGCAATAGAGCGAGATTCGTGCCAATTGCTGACGACGACGCATCGTCAATTGAAGAAGCAGCATAGCCATCAGCAGCATGAGCGACGTCTTCAATTAATTCATATTCCGACGAGGCAAATAATATTTTCACGTCGATTTATTTCGCGATGCGTCATACTCGATCAGTGTCACCGGCCGGCTGGTGCAGTGTCATCGTCTGCGCTGACCGAAGGCTTCGATTTCTGTTCGCTTTGATGTTCTAGTGTTGTTCGAAAGCATTTCAGCCAAATTGAATTTATGGCGAGAGGGGGAATCGATCGGGTCGTGTTGGCTTTTCATTTCGGATTCGCGATTATGTCGTGTGTTGTGGTTTGCGCTCTGGAAGGGATCGGTTATTATCGCAAATGGGAATCAGCGCAATATACAATTATGCCAAAGTAAACAGTTTTTGTTGGCTCGAGAGTGTGTTTACAATTCGATTGATAGAATGATTATTTGCAATACATTTAAATACGATTTGAAGAAAAGTCGTTTTCATATTGAATACGAAACATTTTATACTTTCACGTATGGAATTTGTGGAATACTCACGGCAAAGATGAATAATGACGGAAACAACGACTAGCGTGATTTCTCAGAAGAAAAACGTCAAAGGCAGACGCGTTTCAAACGTATACAAAATTTAATATGAGAAACAAATTGACGCCACCTGTCAAAACACGCTCGCGGTTTCGCCGTTGCTATTATACAACGCACAATTTATAATAATGCGAGCGCGTATTATATTGTCGATTTAATTTCAGACAGACGGCATGGTGGAGGAGACCAGGTCGCAGAATTGGCTCGAAGCCACTCGGAAGACCAGCTCGACTCGGAAAATCCATAAATCATACAAAGTCACTAGAAAACTATGCGGCACGCTCGATTTATTGGAATCACCCTCGGACGAGAGGAAAATATTTACATTATCGACGTATGGAAAAACCGAATGATCCTATAATAGTTAATTATACGATTAAATCAAAGTCGTGAATTGAGATTTGAGACGGCTAATCTTCAATGTCAATAAAAGGGTCTATCCCCTATATATAATAGCGGATTTCTGTGTGTCTGTCTGTCTGTGTATCTGTGTCGACTTTAAAAAGACGCGTCGATTCACTTCATATAATTTTTCATGCGTATATGGTCTTTATGAGTATACACATAACGTCTATAATATCATGCTTATATGTACAGCGTCTCTATTGACTAATGCAATACGTCGATTATTACACAGTGGAAAAAATATTTGAATCCCCTATACATGTATATAATCACCGATGACAGAT
>JAOXNN020000052.1:1846166-1857081 GCA_028571205.2 Hydropsyche betteni | reverse complement strand
ATTATATTTATAGAGATATTGATGGTTATTAGAGCAATGTGTAGAAGATACACATCACCGGTAAGGAAAGGTTAAAATTAATTGAATTTTAAACATTTCAGACGTAAATTGCGGGAAATGAAAACGTTAAAGGCTCTAAAATGTTCTAAAATGAAATGAGACTGTAAAATTGGGGAAAAATCTGGAATATGATCGGTAAATGGGGTTTCACAATATATAAGTAAAATCTTTGAAAATAATTATAACGAGATGATAATTACCCCTGTTTCGTTGTTGCATCCAACAATCACGGCAGTATACCATTGAGTAGCACCTCTGGATCGATAAACTTGAACTCGACAGCCTCTCAAAGCGGCTGGAGCTCTTTGTAATACCATTTGGGCCTGCTGCCGACGAATCCACCGTCGAACCGCAGCCCCAGCTTCCGTGTTCGAATCCCAATCCTGCAAATCGAAAACAAGCCCCAATCAACACAAAATTCAATCCGACATAGATCACACACACAAAACCTATAAACTAAAACGACACAACACACGAAAAAACGCAACGCCATAAAATGGAAAGGTCACGTCGCATATTATGCAAGCGGAACGGAAGAAAGTGAACCGGACCGCATTGTTGTATTGTTCGTAACAATGGCTCGTGGGATGGTCACGAGAGCAGATAGGACGACCCACATAAATATAATATAATGGTTGTCGGTTGATTGGCAGCCATCAGGGTCGACGGACTGCGTATGCAACTATGCACGTTCCATGTGCATTAGACGTGCACACGTATCGGGGTGCATTACGACATGCACACGATAAGTAAACGAGCCGTGAACTGTTGCGTGCCATTTTCGTGAATATGGAATGGCGCCGATTGCATGTTTAAAGGTCGTGATGAAACGGGTTCGGGCTCTTTGATTCGGTTTCGGAAGTGCTTCGTTACTAGGATGATTAGATTGTCAGATATTGGGTATGTTTGTTTTTTTTCAAAGGTTCAGCTTTTTGAGTTTGATCTGAGAACGTTTTGTGAAAGATTATTTTAATGCGAGCTTACGATGATGTTTTTCAATTAAGATATGCAATGATATATGATGGCGCTATAAAATTTTAGCAGCGCCACACCGGAGCGGCTCCTTTGAAATTTAGCATAGACAAAAAACCAAATTGGGGCCGAAAATCGAAATTTAATAGTGGAAGTTAAATTGAAATACGGCTAGCGGCGAGTTCGTGCCAGCATAAATTTGGCGCTCGTTAAAATACTTTGAGAACTGGTCGCCGATATTACGCTACGTGCATTGAAAACAAACTTGGCCAACGCTGTTATATACCACAATGTAAATCGTACACGTTTTGTGAGCGATATCATAACGAACGAAACAGCAATTTGCATATTATCGATCTGTCGATGCACCCGTCGCATTCCGAACAATTCCCATTGCTGACCTCGGCGTCGTGCGAAATTTGCATCAGTGCCAGTGGCGGCTCGTTCCAACATTAATAAGATAATTAAATATTCGTTTAGAAATCGTCTAAATACGATCGAAATAAAATTAGCGCTTGTATGAGATTCGAAATGATAGCAAATCTTCTAATTGTCAATTATAAAAGTTACGCCACTGGGTACGGCTTTTGTCTGCGTCGGTTTCATTTTATTCTAATTTTCGAATCGTTTATACTTAATACATATTTATCGTGAGCCTCTCTCGTCTCGGTCTGAGCGAAAAAACAATGAGCATTGTTCGATCATCGATTCGCCGGCACGCAAACGAATTTCGCACGCTCGCACGACACACAAAACGATTAACCGTTTGCCATCTTCTGTCTGCTTAAAATATGCGTGTCCATTGTAAGACTAGAATTTCGTTCCCATGATTGTTTTTTTTTTTCACGACTGAGCTAGCTATCTGGTGCGCCAAGGTGAAAGAAAACGTTTGATTTTTCCGAGTGTGCTTTCTATTCGTTTCTTCATTATGGCGATAAGTTACATCAGAGAATATTTCTTCTGTGGATTTTTGTTCGCTTTACATTGTTGCAAAAGTGTGTTTATTTATAATTGGAGTCAGAGGATTTTCCGATCGTAATTTTTAAGTGTCGACTCGTTCGAAGCGTTTGTTATTTTTGAGCTAGATATCCACCATTAAATCTCTATTTGAATTAAAATTGACAATCGAAAGATACATAGATCAATTGTAAACTGCAATACAATAGATACAAATTGAAGAGCGTCCGTTACGATATTTGAGTCGTAAGTCAATCAGTTGATCGTGATTGGTTGAATAATATGCCTTAGTTTTTATGATGCGAACAGATTTCCTTTTTGTATAAATAAGAACGTATTTTCGCTTTTATGGAGAGTGCGCGTTATACGCGAGTGGTAGTGAAAAAATTACATGGGAAATTTTCCAAATACGCGATTCGAAGACGTCGCGTGGGCGTCGTACGAAAAATGGAAAGCTTTCAACGAGCGCTAGGAAAAGTCGCACTACGGAAAAGGGTTTGAGTGTTACCGAGGAAAAAAAGAAAATTCATCCCGAGTGCTCAAAAGGTTAGAATGTTCTCGATCTATCGAGAAAGCACCACTACGTCAGCAGAATTTTGACGAATATGCGCGCGTAGCGTGACCGAAAAGGTTCACGAGGTATATTTTCCTTTTTACTACATGATAAATTTTATTCATAGAACCGGCAGTCAATTTAATCGCAATGATACCGTAATACGGCAGAAGTGAAAATATAATATGCCGTTTAAAAATAGTAAACAGTCTTTCGATTCTAATATTCGAAAGCGTTATTGGATCACTGAAATTTTTCGTTTTATCATTTATATATATATTCCGAGAATATCCAATGAATAAATATCACGAAAATAATACGGGCACGGGGAAAAATAAATTGCGTGGGAATCGAACCGACAGTAATACGTCGGCGTCCGTAAATTCAGAAATGCCGACGCGCCGGTGACAATATATAAACTTGTTTGCCAGATTTGCGTGCCTTTTTATTAAGGTTCGCGTCATAAACTCGGCAATATTGCCCCGTAGGTGAATTATACTCGAGATTGCCACATGCGGGGCGAATATCCTTATTGGGGCGGTAAAATTCGCGTCACTTATGAATATGTAACGAGATCGGGCGTCTGCGCGAAATTCAATTTCGCATCGGATTACGGCCATCGATCCGCGTTGTTTTCGTTGCAAAATCGGAAGATTGTCACAATACGGATTTCTATAATTGTTTCGGCGAAGCTAGCGTGCGCCGTCTCTTTTTATAAATAAAGCGGAAAGTGCAACCAGAAACATCAAACTTGAGCGCGATTGGCCGTGTTCGTCGTCGGTTTATGAAATTTTTGCATATTCGCGTGTGTGTTTCGCAAAGGTGGGTGTGTAGTTTTGCGAGCCTAAAAACGGACCGGTCGCTTTCGGCGCACAATGGAGATTTTAATTTGCGATACGGGGGTGGATTTATGGGGCACGAACTCCCCGTTTTCCGCTCGCCGTTTCGTACAATGTTACGAAAACAATGCGAAGCTTATAGATGCTACAGATGAAACTAAAAAAAAAATCAGAATGAAAAGTTTTCAAAAAAATTATTATATCAAATTAAATTATAGTAAATACTAAACGACTTCCTCTCACGTAACCTCCAAGGCGAAATTCTCCGCGGTGACGACTTCCTTTCATAGAAAATTCAATCGGTGTGTCGTACGTACGTGTCCCACCATTGTTCTTTGCGGTACGTTCACCTAGTTCCAACAATCGAACTCGGATCCGGCAAATTTGAATATTAAAACAATCGGCTGCGGTGGCAGAAGACAAATAAACAAAACTAGTATACCAAAATAAAAAAAAATCATCCATTGACCTCTGAAATTTCCAATTAAAGTTTAACGATAATTCACAATATTTAATCCGATGCATACACGTTGAGCAAGAGCATTGTGGTTGAACGGTCCGCGGTCACCTTCAGCAAAGTTACACGGTTAGTTCTAGGCGAGTTTCACCGCGGCGCAATTACTGGCACAATTTCGAACGACTTCAGGCCTAAGTTCGAATCGATTCTTTTCAGCGGGATATGCGGATTCGCAAACGACAGTTTCGCAATCGAAACCGCCCGGGAACGACGTTGGCGTATGCGGAAAATCGGGAGGGCTTTGCGCATGTTGTCGGCAAATTATGAAGTTGGGGACGCACCAACTAAAACCGGAACATCAAAGTTCGAATGGGAAGTCGGGAACCAAAAGAAAACCAATAAAGATTTTCTTATCTTTAAGCCGGGAAAACTTTCCGTTATTTTCCTTATTTTTTTTTTTTGTTTTTGTTGAAAAGTAATTATAACTTCAAAGTCGTTCCGTCCGCTTTTCCCCAAAGGAACTTAGTCCATAAATAATTCGGCCTTACTTATCTCGCACGCCGAGCCATATTTGTTATGCTTCTGACGTCTTCTGTTCAGTACCGAAGACGCTCTTCACCACAACTAATGGCGATTAATGGAGCCACGGTTCTTTCGCCTTATAATATATTTAAAAGTGCGAAAAAAACAAAGTGAAATTACCTCTATGTATGGGAGAGAAGAGGGAATGAGAAAATTACGAGAAAAGCTTCGTATTGGTGTTTTCGTTCTGAGCGAAATTAGTAAATTTGCAGAAATCCTCGACTAAAGTAGATTGGAATTTCTACTATTAGTACGTTGCCAGTTTCAAAGGATTCCGCAAAGCCATTACATATTTGTTTATTTTGGATTAGCACGATAGAAGGATAAAGTGAAATTGGATAACTGCGTTATATGCTATAATGAAATTTGCATAAATCGAAAATAGATACATATTACAAATATTTCAATTTTATTATACAAAGTCCAGCCGAAATTAGCAATTGAAATAAATAAACATAGATGAAACGATCAGAAAAAAGGCTTTTTCACGTTCTTATTTAGTAGAGTTTTATGTATTATATGGAACACGAAAATAACCCTTTTTGTCTTCTGCTTCCTCATTCTCGTCCTCGTTTTTCTTATCTTACTGAGTAATTGAGTGCATTACCTCTTAACGTAACGAAAAAGCTCTACGGGGAGTAATTTTATCCTTTTTTTGATTAATTATTTAATTTACGCTATAAATGTGAAAAATTTTCTGACGCAGAATATAAAAAAATTACTTTAACAACAACTGTTATATCAACATAAATATAAAATTAGGTTAAAACCACAAAATTGTTTTTGAGGAGTTTAGTTGGCTTGATGTTGTTTTCGAAAAATTCTTTAACGAGACGGAGAGAAATGATTTTCCTAGAAGTTTCAATTATTTGGGAAATTCGGTGAACCGTAAATTTCTCCATCGAACAAAAGCTTTTCTTGGAAAACCCTTTAACGACCCTTAAAGTATCGGTACGTGAAGCTGCCCACATTCATCGAGCAAATATTCAAAACTGTACCACGACACTAAGCGAAAATTTTCATAAAAAAGATAAAACACTCGTATCAATACGAACCGTATTTCGAACACAACTAAAACGAAAAAGCTATAGAATCGCTCGCTCATCCGAATGCGAAAGTTCGATCCGAAACTCGACAATATTTTCGAAAACACCCCGCACCGTCCTTGGGCAAATTATATTGCGTCACGGTCGTCGGCCATTATCAGAAATTGCCGCCGTCCGAATATATAAACACGTCGAAAGTTTCAAAACGCGAAAAGTTTGATCGGACCGAGCGAAAGAGACGCCGAGAAAAAAAATAAAAAATATATATATAAATACATATATAAACTTTTCCGCTACAATGACAACCGTCGCTCCTCGAACTTTCCACCACCTCCGAAGCAGCATGAGGAGGTGGCGAGGGATCAGGCCGAGGAGTCGGAGGCATTCGGAAGGGCGGGGTGGAGGCCGCAGTTATGGAAACAAAGTTTTCTCGTTTAAAAGTTGTTTCGCAGTTCGGGCGAAGTTGGTCGTGCGTTTATGTTGTTACTTCTTCTTCTACTTGTTCTTCTTGTTGTACTTGTTCTTGTTCCGCGCGGTTCGGGCTTGTGCGCGCTTCTTTCCGTCTCCTGAACCATTGTGGGCTTGACCTGGGTTTGGGTGATTGACAAGGCGATTTCGAAAATTTTGATTTGTCCAAGGACGTGGTGATCGAACATGATTGATAAATATCAATATACTAGTAAATAGGCCCGATGTTAATAACATCGGCTGTGGATTTGTTAAGAAACGGAAAACGATAAAATGTGTACCCGATTTGAATATTGAATATTTAATTAATAAAATCAAAATAGTTCATTCATTATTTGTTTGTGACATATAGGCAAAGCCAGAGGCATAAGCATCAAATTATAGATGTTAACAATATACGCATAAAGACCATATTGGAATATCTATATTTTTATAATCTTATATCATATTATAGACGTTAACTGTATACGCATAAAAACTATATTAGAATATCTGTATTTTTTGAGTCGCGAGCGTCATGCGAACAGACACACAGAAATCCGTGATCATATATAGGGGATAACATTGTGTTGAAATTATTTCTGGAGTAGTTCTCTGGCAGTTCTAGGGGTATCCTGACGTATGGGGGTGGATTTTAGTAAATAAAAATATGACACAATTTGGGATATCAAATTAAAGGATCTTTTGAAGATTTTCCATCTCTAAAGAAAAAAAAAACGCTCGAACGATGGTTGTATGATTGATCGATGTTAAAAGTTTTAATTATTTTATAGAAATCGATAGCGGATAATTGACCAGTATCTTGATATTTTTATAATTATAGATTAATTTAAATCTTGTAAAATTTGAAAGCAAATTGAAATTTATAAAACGTGGCATTTTTTTCATATTCTAGATAAATTTTATCAAGATTTTTCCTTATCTTTTCAATAAGAAAAAAAAATTAAAAAATTCCGCATCAAAGAATATCAATTTAAATTTTCATAAAAGTTATTTACAAAAGCGGTTCATATCTACATAAAAAAAAATCAATAATTATATAACAATACATTATCGAAATCCATAGAATTTCCAAGCGATTCGTGACTTCGTTAAAACAATGACCGTCACATTGAAGCGGATAAAATTCCGCTGAAAACATATTTCATATCAAACAAACAAAAAGCTCTTATAAATTCATAGCAAAAGTGAGTGTTGTGCGGAAATACGAAAACTTTTTGTCGGATTCGATATCAGCGAGAGACGACCCAGTTTCCACCCACTCTGACGATTGTGGCGTGGCAATTAAGATTTTCCGGCGAGGCGTAATTATAACGCAGATAGTGCAGCTATTTATTTTCAGTGGCAAAAGCGGAAGTCGAGGAAACACACAAACACAGAGATGAATAAACAAACCCGTAGCGTAAATGGCGTACCGGAGGAATTTATTATATTTCGAGAGAACGTTAACGGTGTACAGTGGTTGAAAAGCAACTACTTCGAAGCGCATATGCCAAAACTTGCGTTCGATGCATTTTCAGTGCTGAAAATATAACGTTACATCAAAGCTCGTAACCAAGTAGTAGTTTCAAAGCACCGAATCGAAATGCTTGTTCAAATTACAATTGATGATATATTAAAGGCTGAAATTTCATGGGAAAACTAATGATAATTATTGACTATCGCGGTATGAGCGCGTCAACAAACGAAAGTTTTCATTGCGCCACGAGGAAGTTGTTAACGGTTGTGAATATCGAAATTGTTGGGCCAAGAAGGTTGAGAAGCCGTTTCAAACTTTGGCGGATAGTTGTAGAATCTGCCACTATATCAAAGCCGATAGAGTTTCGAGTGAAGACGGAAATATCACTTTGAAATTTTCACTTCTCGGCGCGAAGTTGTATTCCCGGAGCGCGCAACGTCATAAAGTTTCGCGTGTTATGCTGTACGCTATGCTAACTACCTCTTAGAGCCTTTTTAATATGAAAGATGGTTGAAGTGTGTATTGAAGTTTGAAATTCGAGATCGAAAGATCCGATGTATGCTGGAAACTTTCCGTGCGGTGCTCTCGTATGAGGAAAAGTTGAGTTCAGCTTATTACGCTACAATCAGTTCGATCGTCTGGAATGAGTGTCTATACGTGTAAAGAAAGTTTCTTCATTTGTTAGTTGGTATACGACGTCATCGCATTTCCACAAAGTTTCCGAGTAAATTGGATATCGATTTTTCTTTTGACATTGTTACAAATTCAACGGAACTTTGTAATACAAAAAAACACCCTCATTCGCTTTATATTGGAACTTTGTCTTATATGTGATTATGTTGGGAAAGTTGCTTATTTATTTACTTTCTTCACAACTTTTATGGAACGAAGTTAGAATATGTTTTATTGACAATATTTATGAGAAAATAATATAATTTTTTCAATATTACACGATTTATTTTACACAATTGCATTAGAAAAATATATATAATATATCAACAAAACACAGATCGCAACAACTACACACAACTAACAATAGCGCACTCGAAAACTTGCCCACAATAAACGTGATAACAAATCGCGAACATTGTATCCATTGTGGCTGAGAGTTTGCGGAAAATATTAAAATTTATCCCGCAAGACGAAAATAAAGTTTGACTTATAGCCTTTGTTCGGTCTACCGTTTATAACACAAAGCGTTCATTAATTATGCGCCGGCGATTAAACAAAACCTTTGAGGTGTAAAAACTAAACCCGGAAGGGGAAAGGGGTACTCCGACAACCCCGCGGAGCAATCGTACGAGCCTGAAGGTATTATAAATATAAAGTTTAATTATAGAATCACCCGGTGAGGTCGAACCGACCCATTTCACTTGTGCGGTGTGTGTATGTACAGGTGAGACAGTTTTAATCCGGTCGACCGTACTTAAAACGACGGTTGGCCCAGCATCGACGTTGATTAAATCGTTCGTTAACTCCGGTGTAGTAATGCCCAAATTGTGTATTATTAATATATAATTAATACGAATTGTTGTTTGAATTGATTTGATATTGTTTCGATTGAATTCCAGTTCGAATTTTGTAAAAGATGCACGATTTTCAACACCGGAATGGACCATGTCATAAAAATTTTGTCATTTATCGGTTAATTTCAGTAATCAGTATATTTAATAAGCCTTAAACCTCAAAGTTTATCAAAAAGATGCAAATATATTTTTAAAAATGTCAGATAGGTAAAAAACATCAAAAATTTAATCGATTTGCGATTTAATTAAGTCGCATAAAGCAATATAACAAAGGATTAGTGAGAGAGAAAGAGAGCGGGGTGGAAAGTAAAAGCTCGCGCGAGAAACTTTCCCAGAAGCCATCAAGTTTGTTTTTCATCAATGATTGAACCGGAGACTGAGGCAAAGGGCAAGGGACGTAGGGTAGAAAAGTTTAATAAGGATTTTCTCGGAAGAGCTCTAATCAAATTTCAAAAGTTAGCAAACGTTCGCAAACTTGCCCAAGCCGCGGACAATATTTTCGGTTCGAAAATTTCGTATGCCGACCTGTTCGAGTGTGCGAAATTTCGATTTTCAAAACCTTCAAACAATTTTCTTTCATAAACATCATATTGTTCATAAAATTCCTATACACAACCAACGTATATGCAATATCATTCCTTTTCAAAAAAAACAATTCAATTAAGCCCGACCATAAAAAAACATAAACAAACACCCATTATAAACTAATCCTCGTACAAAATTGATCTCGTAAAGAACACGCGTCGCAACACTCGATCCGAGAAGGGAAAACGGCTCGGCACAACAATAAAACGTTTTATAAAGGGCCGACTCGTAATTCGGCGTAAATAAGCCTTTCGAGGGCGTCACCGTTGGTAATCTGCGAAAGAAACAAAGGCGAGAGGAGGGCACTTGACCCCGGGACCGAGGAGCACCCTGGGGGCCCTCGGGGCTCGTTTGTCAACAATAACGTCCCCGGAGATGGCCTTAAAGCGACGATTATGCGACACATTGTCCTCGGCGCCCGTTTCGAGACGGCGACGATGAAAGGCGCTCGAAAGCCGAGGATGCGGAGGAATTTCGGCGTTTAATGGCGCGGATATGGTGGAAGGTGAACGTCGAGCGTAAATTCGGCTGGAGTGTGTGGAGATCGTTTGATTAAAGGTGTGAGTTTTTCGTGAGTGATGTTGAGCCGTTTTGTGAAGTTGTTCATATTCATAGGATCTGTTGTTACTAGGGTTGCCAACCGTTCTATGTTTTATAGCAGTGCTCCGCAACCTTTTTTCACTCACGGCACACTAAAGTTGTTCTTAGAATTTTGCGGCATACCAAAAGCTAAATTGTATAGGTAGTAGCAAATTTTTGTGACTCCCTTTTCCTGATACGTAATCTCCAAAAACCCAACGATGTCTTTAGCGATGCTCATAATAAGGTTGGCAACATTTTTTTGGCGAAATATAGTGCTTCTTAAATTAATCCATAAAACATATAGGTCACTTCCAAAAAAATATAGTATTTTATGAAAAATTTAAAAGATAAATAATCAAAATCAAATTCATAGGGGTGGTGGGTAAGGATTGAATTTTCCTGCATTGTTTTATTTTCAGCAATACATTCATTGTTGGATTTTTGGGGTTTGTGTGTCGGGGGGAGAGGAAATCGACGCTAAACTTAAATACGTTCGACCACTATAATTGTCTTTTTTTACCAGAAAATGTATATGATAAAATGAAAATTGAAAATTTATTTAATTACAATGATTATTCTATACTAAATTTTGAAAAGTAAACAATATTATGAAAAATTTCAAGCATATTGAATTCAGCCGCGGTACACCTGTATTCGGCTCAAGGCACACCGGTTGCGAAGCACTGCTCTATATAACGAATATATAGGACGTCAAAACACTATATTTTCGGCACCGAAACCTAAAAAACAATTTTTTTATTTTACCATATATATTTTCCGGTAAAAAAGACAACTGCAGCGGTCGAACGTATTTAAGTTTCGCGTTTAT
>JAOXNN020000052.1:1803842-1822386 GCA_028571205.2 Hydropsyche betteni | reverse complement strand
GCGATTTCTATAAAGGACAAAGTTTAATTTCCAAAAAAATGACACAGACACTCTTTCGGTTTTATAAGTATATAGATTACTAGGATTGGATCCAATTATTTTATCTTTTTTTCAAATATTTTCTTGATAAGGCATATCTAGGTAGTATTATGTATATATGTATATATAAACATTAAAACTTTTTCTTTGCAATTGGACATATACATATTTTTATAAAAATTCTATGATATTTTTAATAGATGGGAAAATATTTTCGTAGAAAAGCTCGTTTCGTGTACATATTGTGCTTTTTTCTAGCTCTTTAATACTCGCAAAGCTTTCGTTTGTTGTTTCTACTCTAACTTGTAGTTCTTGTATGGTATACATAGTAGTTCTATTTTCTTTTTCCGTTGTTTGGTTTGAACATTCTCAGTGTATTTTGTCGAGTGCGGTCCATTTGTGAGATTAAAAGACCAACAGTAAAAAAAATACGTAGAAAACGTCATTGCAGACTATTTTACGGTATATGCCTTTTCCTTTTCATGTCGCTGTTAATTATTGAAAAAAAAATCCACGGCGAAAAAAATAATCGAATCCGCACACGAAAGCCTGATCGAATCCGTATAATTTTTATGTCTCCCTCTACGCCCCCGTTTGTTCGACAAACTTTTATTGCGTCTAATTAGGTTTTTGTGCCTTTTTTTCACCCCGAGGCCCGCAACGTTGGAAAAAGATTGTCATAAAAAGTTGCGAAATCTATTTAAATGTAAATCAACCAAGTCCCGCAGCATATTTCAACTCTTGCGATCGATGCTTAAAAGAAAAAGGAGTTTTAATATTCTGCTCGGAAAAAACCGAGATTTTCCGTTATGTGATGAGAACATTTTTCGACGACGTATTTTTTATACAGGTATTTTATTGTGTGATTGTATCTAGAATTCTGCGTCTCGGCTTTTCTAGTAAGAATTACACACGAACGAACAATTATGCAATTCGACATGAGATTGTTTGCTCGTATTTAGTACGAAAAAAGGCGTAATTAGGCTCTCACAAATTGATTATAATTTTCGGTAAATATGCGTTCAAAACGACTCCCAAATTATGCATAATCAAAATTAATTAACTAGAAACGAAAATCTTGTACCCCTTTTGTATGTTCGTGAAGGGTGCGCGTGTGGAATTTTTTCTTCACATTATTTGTGGTTTGTAAGCGTGACTTCGTAAAAATATTTTTGATACATTTGTATTGTGAATGCAAATTCTAAATCGGAATGCGTGTATTGATTTTTTTTTTAATTTTTGAATATAATATGCAAAAGAGTCTTCTATAACGCTAATTTTTTTAACCTGCTGAAAATATTTTGTCCCCATTATTCATATAAAGCGCTGATGTATCGTCTTACAATCATAAAATACTTAAAATAATTTTACAATAAAAATTAATAAAAACCAAAATGGATCAAATTTTCACGAACAAACAAAAATTTAAATATTAAATAGTTTACAAATTACATAAAAAGGTTACATGTATTATATTATAATCACTCCATATAGTTACTTTCTGTTTTTGAAAATTAACACACTATAGAAGATTTATGTTTTTTTTTACCATTATTCGTATGTATTTTTAAAAAGAAAATGAATTCATTGTTGCAAATCACTATTTTTGCATGCAAACTTTTTACTGGATCCACTTGATTGCATTCCATTTTAATTGTAGCCCAATCCGCCTCGATCGAGCTAAAATGTAACAAACTGCAACAAATCGACATAAACTAATGGACGAAGCGTTTTTACGATTTCCCTACCTACTTTGACATATTCACTCCACGGCGTTTTTCAGCTCTCCTCAATTCGCCTCGATTTAGTTGCACCGCGATTATTATCGGGCCCCGAGTTTTCCCCGCTTTTCCGACGACTTTCCTCGGCGCCGTTACATAGTAGGGGGAGTTTAACGAGTCGGATGCGAGTTTTCAGCTTTTATTGCAGTTTAACGCGAAAATTGAGACGTCCGATTTGCGCGGATTCGCCCCAATCGGACAAATTGAGTTCGCCACTCTTGTATCGTTTTTGTTATGGAATAATAAAGTCCGTCTCGTTTCGGCCTTTTACTTGTTTTTGTTTAGTTTTTGGCCTAGTTTTTTTATGAGTGGGGTTTCATCGTAGGTGGTTCGTTTGTGCGTTTTAATTTTGAGTTTCTGGTTTGTTATTTTGTCTTTGATGTTTCCGTAATCATCTTATGCCGATTATATTGGGTCTTTTAGAAATTTTGTTCTTAAACTAAATATTATGTATATTTTTTAAAGACCACTCATATACAGGGTGTTTGGTGGAGTGACGCAATGTCTTAAATAGAAGATTGGTCATGTAATTTAGAGTATTTTAAAGTAAGTGTACCTCAGTCCAAAGTATTATAGTTTTCGAATTATTATTTTTTAAATTTCTAAGAAAAAATAAAAATCTCGCACTTACTCACTGATAATTCCCAAATGAAAGGTTACATTGTTAGGGTTTCTGGACCCGACCCGACTCGGACCCGGACCCGCCGGGTAATGGAACTAAAATCCAGACTCGAGACGTGATATCGAAACCCGAAGAGTCCGGATATCTTGAATTTTTTTCAAATTAACCGTTTTTTGTGAAAATCAACATTAACAATGTTTAATCATAACTAACAATATATAGACAAAAAAATCGTCTATAAATGAAAAAAATAAATAAAATAAATACATTGGAAATCGTTTTTTATCGGCGCATCGTGTTTCTGTCTAGCTCTCGTATTTACACTTCCCTTTTAGATATTATTCAAATAGTCCGGGGAATAAAATAAACCCGTACCAAACATCCTGTATAGCAAAAATAATTGACTTTATTGAACTTGCTTTTAGTTAGTGAATATTTTTTTGAAAACAAAATGAAAAGGTTTTTTTATGGAACGACCTAATAAAATGAAAGGACTTTTTAATGTTATCGAATGTTTGTGTTATCAATCAATTATTTATTATTCATTAATTATAAGGAAAAATAGTTGTGCGAACATTAAAATTCTATACATGCCTCTCACTAAATAATAATTGAATTTTCCAGAAGAAATAAATATTTCGCCAATTTGAACGGCATGATTGCCTCGATTTCGCTAATATACAAACTCAACGAACCTTTGAACCTCGAATTTTCACCCTTGCCACCAATCGAACCATGACGCCCTTCCGAATTGAAAATTCCAATCACCCACCGAAATATAGGCTCGACGACGCAGGCGAAATTGAAAAACTGTTGCACATTACCCGCAGAAGGAACGAGAGGGGCAAATCTAAATAACCATCCAACACAACGCATGTGCACACACACACACACACATACACACACACACACACACGCAAGACGACATTTGTGCAAATTCGATACGCCATTCGTATTAGGGATTTGGGGCACGCACCCGGGAAGCCATCGACGTGCATATTTAACGGCCCGTTGGTGCCATCAACTCGCGCGTGACACTCGATCGGGTTTTCCTCGGTGATCTTTTACATGGTGACGGTTCTTTCCCCGTGGCTTTTTTGTTGTGGTTTTCCTGGATATGTGAAAGTCTTCTTTGAATTGTGAAACGATCTGTTTGTATTTACATTAGAAACGAGGTATTCATAGAAAGTTTTTTTCAGTTTTGCTTGTTACATACAAAGATAGAATGGTGGATTCAAACTCGCAATCTGCATATATATTGTGTTGATGTACTGATCGTCGGCGACCGCTTGTAATTGTTGTTACAATTAATCGCGACGTCGTTCACGATATAATTCGTACAGCGGTCAATAGAGTAAAACATCGAAACCATTTTTTGGAATCATCTCATCAATGAGAGATTAAACTCTCGTTTTTCGGATTGAATGGTTAAATACCAAATTTGAGATGGTCGAATAAGTGTTCAAAATGGAGGTCTACTCTTGACATACCCGCAGCATGAGCAATCATCATTGCGATTGATAATCCATGCAACATATCGCTACACCACGGGCGGCTTCCATAGAAAGTTCATGGGCTTCATGAAAAGTTTAAATTTCTAAGCTTGCTCATGACACTCAACTAGATTATACGTGAATAAGTTGATTTATCATTTGATATTAAAAAAGGTGTTGTATTTCACTTAAATAATAATCTTGCGAGGAAATTTCATCAATAAAAAACTTTGAATTTGTAAGTGCCAAATTTGACCGTCGTATAGATCGAGGTACGTTTACTTTATATAGATTGCGAATTTCCCCTTTCAAAACGTGTTGTGGATATTGAAAATGTCGATCATTTTGTCTCTGATCATCAATCACGCCAATCTTCGATGGTTATATATTAACTTCTTGCCGCACAGAGTGCCATATCCTGTTCATAATTTCGGCCTTGATGTAAAAATTTTAAAAATATTATATTTTCTAAGCGGCTTTATTTTTTGTGTTCATAATTTGAAATCGTATATTTTTTGCTGTAATTCAATAGACGTGTAAACTTTTCATATGAATATTTTAGATTGTAATCTAAATTTTTTATTTCTCATTATTTTTTATTAATTCGTAAAATTGTAATTGATCACACATGTACAACCACAAAGTCAGATTAATTTAACCGATATAACTTTCGATGTAAATTACAAATTTCAAACATGCGATTTACAATTTTTTTTCTTTACAGGTAAAAACCGCGCATGTCCACTCACAAACCAAACATCGGCTCAGGTAACAATTCAAACCATATTCGAAACGCCGCATTACTCCCGTGTCCATTCATAAATTTTCCGTCCCTCCGCAATAAAAAATACATCAATTTCGCTTTCGATCATAAATTAATGCACACCCAAAACACGAACCGCACAAAGTTAGTCGGCCAGTTAGTTTCAGCTTACCGGAGTTATTTCCAGTTGCAAATTCGACTCCCCCAAAACAGCGCACACAACCACCCCTTAAGATAGCCGACGTCGCCGAAACGACCCGATATCGGCAACCCCTGCACATTTCTCTTCCGCGAAAAAAAGCCGACATTATATCGCACACAACGAGCCCCCTTTAACGACATCTGTTTGGTTTATTCTTCGTCGCGTTCGACATCCGAGCGACAATGGCTTCCGCGCGGCGCCCATTGTGGCCCCTTTCGGTTTATCGGCGCTCGAAGAGCGGACCTTTTCGCGGGCCTTATCGGCCGCCAGTAAACGGTCGAAGGCTTTGTGCCTCCAGATACGTTTACGGTATAAATACTACGCAACAGCCTTCGCGTTACGGGCGTTCGAATTTAGCTGAAATTTTAACGCGGGGCGGTTGCCGGAAGCAGATAAGGCTCGGGCGCGGGGTTTCTTTTGTGCGCGAGTTTTGCCGTTTTCTGTATTGGGGAAAATTGAATGTTTTCTCGTTGTTTTTTTTTTTTGTTGTTTGGCGATGTGTCGGATTTAGCTGAGTTGTTAGTGCTTTAACTGTAATGTTGATATTTATTCGATTATTATAAATAATTTTTTTGATTTGAAGTAGTAATAGATTTGTTTCGTGGCGTAACTTTTAACATCTATTGTCTATTTGATACTGTATATATGTTACGGTTTGAGTGTCCACTTCGTTTGTGCACGAACAAACTAGTCTGTTTATACACCTTCAAAACATCTCTAGTCCAATTGTTAGTGTGGTACGACAATTTAAGTTGTTTGCACTCAGATAAAGCTCTTATGCTAAATATCAATAAGGTGGAAATTGGTATGTCACTGATCAAGAAATACGCGTAGTGTCTACCCGTCGTGTCAGTTTGAACTTCGAGAGTTTGTTTGGAACACGTTTTCTACAATCTAACCCAAGCATGATGCTTATGACGTCTGTTTTTAGTTTAGACGCAATTATATGTAGGTAAAATTTGACAGTTGACATTCAAACTAAAATCGATAGTTCGGATATACCCAAACTAGTATCGGTATAAACAAACAAAAGTGAACTCTTGAACTGTGACATATATATAGATTGATCGATCCTTCCTGTTTGAAACGTTTTGCCTTCTAATGGCATCAGAAAAGTCTAATCAGAGAACGTAACGTGATAATGATATTAAAGTATGAAAAATATGCGGGTGAATACAAGAAAGCAAAGTTTGGGAGTCGCTGTGGAATTGTCGAATTCCACACGGTGTGTCGGTTGCACCCGTTTCGTAGGGTTCGCACGAATCTGGGTCAACGGTCATGGCTATTTATATATTTTCTAAGCAGTTTTCTCAAAATAATTTTTTATGCAAATTTCGCGTGATTATCGTAAAAAATAACGCTCGATCAAACGTGAATTTCTCTCACACAAAATCAATAAATATGCGGCCGGCGAATTTACACACACCATTTTTATTTTCGTTCCGTCAAAATTTTCGTTTTCAACGCATTGAATAATAGCCGAATAAATTGCGATCGTTATCCAATTTCAAAAAAATAAAACGAAACTACGACTTTGCGAAATTGGAAACGTAGAAAAATACTAAAAATTAAGAATTCTCATATCGACCCGTTCGAGCGACATTTATTCCATAAGTCTGAGAATAAATGAAGATAAGTATGGTGGAAGTCGTTACGAATACGAAAACATCTAACGTGAAAAATCGGTTAATAAGAAATAATACTGTGGTCCTAACAAAATACTATGAAATAAACATGAAATGCTTTTAGCACGAAAGAATATTTCGATTCCTTCAGATTTTGATATACATTTTCCATTGTACTTACAACATAACAGAACTATTAATTATAAGTAATCAGTTGAGTATTTTTGGAAGCCCATTTAAAAATATACAGGATCAAGTTCTAAACTTACTCCCCCCTCCATTACAAATAAATCGTTAAAAATGGGAGAAAATTAGCGCCACAAGCGGAAAATAAGTGATTTTGGGAAATGAAATGTGCTTTTGTGCAAACGAATGCCTTTTTTTTCAGAAAGTGATACAAATTTCATGATTTCTATTGGATCGGTTAAGAAGAAAAATTATTTTTCAATGATGTTAGGGCCTCTTTAAGATCTTTTTCAATCGGGGCCTCTAAGGTGAGAGCATATACCGCCTGTACGTAAATCCGCCACTGATTAACGAACGCGTATTTTAATTTAAAAAAAATGAAATTTAAGATATTATTAGACAAGTAATCTGAATTATTAACGGTTCACTTCTTAATTATCGAGAACTAGCATATAGGCCCGATGTTAATAACATCGGTTGTGAATTACGTAATTATATATAAAAAAATTAAATCTATGCACAAATATTTTACAACCGTTCCGTTAAGAAAAGTCGATGTTCGTTTGTTATATATAGAGGATAATGTATAAGCCCGATGTTGATAACATCGACTGTGAATTTATAACCATACTATTACGTAATTAAATTAATGTTACAAAGATTATAGCCCTTATTATAATGACCATAAAGATTAAATTTGGAGGTCGCGATTTTCAAGCTCGAGAATGATGTAAATCAATATATTGTATATATATATATATATATAGATGCCCGTACTCGATTTGAATATTTAATATTTAATTAATAAATCCAGTTCATTTATTATTGTCACAATTACGACATATAGGCAAAGCCAGAGACAGTAGGTGATAAGCATCATATAATAGACGTTAACTGTATACGTATATAAAGACCATATTAGCGAAAAAGTCACGAGCGTCATCTAACAGACGAACACACACACGGAAATCCGCTATTATATATAGGAGATAATAACAACAGCGATTTTGCACGAGTTTCACCACGTATAGCCAGACAGAAATAGGCTATTACTATATCAGAAATTAATAAAACCGTAACAAACCACACTGAAAATCCTTTTCGCGAAAAAC
This sequence comes from Hydropsyche betteni, assembly GCA_028571205.2. Classification (NCBI taxonomy): domain Eukaryota; kingdom Metazoa; phylum Arthropoda; class Insecta; order Trichoptera; family Hydropsychidae; genus Hydropsyche; species Hydropsyche betteni. The sequence continues at coordinate 1,814,563 of JAOXNN020000052.1, read as the reverse complement.
TCACAACGACCGCGACACTCACTTCAGGTTATTCCCTCGCAACGCGAATTCCTCCGCCAAAGCGCAAACACACACGTCCAAAACAAACAAAAAAAACGACCTCGCCAGTTCCGTTAAGATCCGCCTCGAGTTTCGCGACCTCCTCTCGGCAACCCCATCGCCGACTTTTCGATCGATCCTCCTCCTCCTCGAGAGCCTCTCGGTGCACTTAATTGCATCTCTTGCCGGCCATAACGGTACCGCGAGAGCGAACAATGCGACGACGCCAGGATGTTTCAATTATTCACGGCGGGTTTTTGAAATGCGACAGGTATTGCGCAAGTATCCCCCATAATGGGAATACGTACATAATAAATGCGCGCCGCGTCGAGGCTCCAGATACTGCGGGTGTGTGTGTGTAAAATGTATAAGATACGAGAATAACACGTGCGAGTGCTCTCCGCCATGAGAGGTCGTTTCGTTTTATTTTGCATGGTGTGCTTCGAATGTCTTGCCGGAATGGAGCGAATTTTGAACGGAGCGAAAACGGTGTCGGTTTAGTCCTGTTGTAGGAGGAGCGCGGTTTTGTATGGATCATATACTGACTTTTTTTTTTCATGTAGGATTTTTTTTGTTTTTATAAAAAAAACTAGCGGTAGTGCCCGGCGTTGCTCGGGACTTAAATTTTAAATCAAATTATTTTTTTTTATTTAAATATTGCGGACCGTCCCATTTTGGGTTTTGAGAAATATGGTCACCCTATTTTAATGATACAAAAACTTTTTCCACAAAAAAAAATCGTTTTATATAGGTGGAGGAACATTTTTTTGCAGACTGTTTCGTTTTGGGTTCCGGGAAATATGGACACCCTATTTTAATGATGCTAAAAACCTTCTCCACAAAAAATACATATACGTGCCAATTTTCATGGCGATCAGTTGAACGGTGTTGCAGTGATCAAACCATATGTAAAATGCATATATGTTAAATGGTCAGAAATTTAATCATGTTTTGGTCAGAATATTGCGGTCGGAATTTTAATCAAAAACGGTCAGAATAAAATAATAAATGGTCAGAATTTAATAATGAAACGGTCAGAATAGGTTAGGGTTTTTAATATTATTCTGACCATTTAATATAAATTCTGAAACTCAGTTAAAATTCTGACTATCCAATATTTATTCTGACCTTTTTGATTAAAATTCTGACCAAAATCGTATTTAAATTCTGACCATTTAAATAGTTGCTTTTTTATATTTATAATATTAAGTCGTTCTGTGTTGTTGAAAACGTTTTGTTTTCGTTTAAAAGTTGCTAATTGTTGCAAGTGTTTTAGAATTTTATTTAATAACGAATAGCGAAATGTAACAAATATTGTTCAAGATTAATTTTATTATCTTATAAAAAAAATGAATAGCAATTTTAAAAAATACTTAACCATTCGTCAACATTGTAAAACAATTTTTATCACTTTTATATTCGAAATATTACACATAGAAACGATTGCGAAAAAGTCTTTATTAAATTTCAGCAAATCTGTATAACAAAGATTTTCAATTTTTCATCATATTTCCAACATAAAATTCACAGATTTCCATTGAAAGATCGATCAATCAAAAGACCTAACCTATGTCCATCATCTAATCGACCAAGATTAAGATAGGTCAAGGTCCCATAACAATTATCAAGCTCACCAACACTGCGTCACTCAAAACATATTATGTATATCAAAACATTTCAAAACAAAAACCACAAATCAGACCAACCATGGCACGACAATTGGTCCAAAGACAATCCGTCCAACGACAACTTGTCCAAGACAATTCGTCCAAGCGACAATCGGTTCAACGGACAATTAGTCCAACAGACAATTCAGGCACGACAACTCGTCCAACGATCAACCAGAAAAAAATATTATATAAAGTTAACAAAAATCATAAATAATCAATTTAATATTAAGTTTTGAACCAATTGTCGTTTAGCCCGCTATAGACCAATTCTTCGTTGAACGGATTGTCCGTTGGACCAATTGTTGCTTGAATGAATTGTCTTGGACAAGTTGTCGTTGGACGGATTGTCTTTGGACCAATTGTTGTGGAACCCAGACCGACTGCATCGCATTACCCGCAAAAGATTGAATTTCATCATACAACCGTAACGAGAATGCACCGGCTGATGCAGCAAAGATGCGCGGTCAACGACTGCTTCGGCCGACAACAACAACAACAACAACACAACAACAGAACGCATATAAACACGAGACGACATCTCTTCCTCGCTAGATTGTGGTCCCAGTCTGTCGACCGATCGACCGACATCTCCCCGGCCGATTCGGTGACCATTCTCGGACTACGTGACTGTTGAATATTCAAAGTCGAAACTCGAATCAGGTGAGCCGATTGACGACTTTAGGGGAAATATGATTGAGATGTTCATTCACAGGATTGGGTGGATATTGGAATTGAGATTGGCGAGACATTGACCTTTATTGTGCGCGATAAATGTGACACTATAAACAATGACGTGTATCAATGAACTGTGGCTCATGAATGGTTTAGTATCGAATATATTGAAAATAGATAGAATTCTACTATGTAGCTTTCACTATGAAATTATCAATTAGTTATTTCCTCTCCATTGAGATTCTTATCGATATTAATTAGTAAAATGCTTTTATATCTAGTTCACGCAATTTTGCAAACCGATATGTAAAGACACCGCTCTCGATCGATTTCTATCACAATTTATTACAACAATACAAACAAAATTTAAAGTTCGCAACACATTAAAGTGTCTACTGATCTTATCGGAAAACATGCGCTGTTTAAAACCGAATGTAGTCGATTCCGACTTTCACGCAATCGTTTCGATTAAATTAATTCGGCAATATAAAGCAGGTCTATGCTAAAATACTCGCCAGACTTTTCTTTACTGGCAGACGATAATATAACAATTAACCGGATCGTTCGAAGTATATAAAAATAAATTAAAAAATATAATATAATATGAAACGACGAGACATTCAAGGGCGAGTTGGCCGTCTGGGTTCAGAAATCTTTTATACGAACAGTGTATATGTTCAAAATTAACAATTCAACTATAAAATTTAAAGCAAAACATGAAAAACGGTTTAAAAATTGAAAATAATGATTATATTTGTATTTGAAATAATTAAGACAAAGATTATAAGAAAGATATTAATATTTTCAGTTTTATTATATGATGAATCAAAAGTGATAATTTCTTAGAAAGATTATATAGAAATATAATATAAAAATATTTCATAACCAAGACTATAACGATAGTATTTAAATAGTGATCCTTACTGATTTCATATCAGTTTAAGACTTTTAAAAAAGATCCATTAAAATTTACAATATTACGAGTTTTGAATGTACCCATCTCAAATAATAGCAAACATAAACAAAAAAAGGCAAAAACGAGTACGAAAAACGCAGTCTAACGATGCAGTCGACTGGTGTGTCATTCGATTTTTATTTTATTGTTTGTGTATCGGCCTTGGCTACGATTCGGCGAAATCAAAAAGTGCAATCGATCATCAACACCGCATTGTACTGCGCAAAACACTGAAGGAAAATGTGCATGTGCAATTAAACATTAGAATTATATAAAATGTTATGATTCATATTATTTCGAAGTTTATAGTTTAATTTAGTCGTGCATATTCGCTGAAGTTAAGCTGAAAGTATGTGAATACGCACACAGTTGACCCGATAAAGAAAACATGATTAAAAATTTCATTAAATACATTTAAAAGGTCATGTATTGTAATATAGATTTTATACAAACTTCATATGATGATAATGACGATCATTTCGTAAGGTTTTCCACAAGGTTAATTATTTTTTTTCGAAGAGCAAGGACTTTCGACGGATCACGCGATGAAACGAAATCGATTATACATTCACACTAATGTTTTTACGACAAAAATTAATCAGAAGTGAACAAATATAATTTTTAGTGAAAGAAATCGCATCGTTTGAAGCAACTCGCGTTTTTTCGCGTTTGAAGATCGGAATGCAGATTCGCGCGGTGTTTTATTCGATGCGAAAAACACGACGCCGACGGAAACATAAATAAGCGCGACACGCGCTGAGAAGCGAACCAAACAAAAACCGCTATATAATAATAAACCTGAATCGGAATAAAACGAAAATTAAGTCAAAAGAAGAAAAGCCCCGAGGAAAGTGAAAATCCAAAGATCAAAAGAGCACCGACCGCCGAACAGACGAGCGAACGCGAGTAAACTCGAGTGCATAAATCACACGCAGTTGTGCATTCGTAGTTCTCTTTTTATGCAAATAAGCAACAGATCGTTGAACCGAGTGTGTGGGGTAGTTTAGGAGCATACTGAGGCCATCAAAGTGTTGGAAATTAACGCGTGAATTAAAAGCCGAGTTGCGCATTTGTGTCTAGTAGAAAACGTTTACTGGAAAATAAGAATCGATTCGTATATTTTTAATACAAGCTTCTCATTTAATATCAGGAAATCGCAATGAAAAGAAATATCCGTTTCGAAAATAATCTCAATAGATATTATTTGTTCAAATGTATAAAAATTTCTTCGATATTTGATTAATCAGTGAATTTCGTATGCGTGATGGCAATGAGTTGGTTGTGACATTGAAAACTCGATTGTGCCATCGGTTAATGCGATCGACGAATCGATCTTCAATTGCTCCAACGATAATTAATAAAGATACTTGACGATAGTGTGTAATTGAAATTAATTGCTTTAACGCACGTGAAATTAAAAAAAGGTATCCACGTACGCTTCTCGCGTATATCGTGTGCAAAAATGAAAATAAATGATTGTGCATTGTTCATGGAAGGTCGGAATCAGTAGTTACCTTCGCAACGATCGAAGACGACTACTGTTATTATTATATTGAGGGCGAATATCAAGAAAAAGTATTCATTCAATGAAAAGAGCGCAGAAATAAAAACACGCCAATTAACAATGTTCCAGTGCTTGCGAATACGCAAGTGCTCAATATCGACACTACGAAATCATCCGAATCATGCACCATTCATTAAAAAAATTTCACAAAGCGATATGCAATTAGCACAAATAAAACTCTATGTACAATCACGATTATATAATTAAGATTGAATAAAAAAAATCGACATTGATCTAACGCGAACTTTGCCGCTCATCGTCACTCGACGTTGAATCGGAACGATCTTTCGATCGAAATCGGGTCACATCTATAGATCTATAATCGCTGGATAGCCTCAGATCATCGAAAATTGTTGTTGTGGATAGAAAAATGGCGTAGTTCTCGTGGAATTCGAAGCGGACCGAGCGCTTATTATTCACCTGCGACCGTGACACACTTGGCCGTTTCGTAACGAGCGAACGATTCGAAAACTCGAGATACGAACACACGACGAGTGCTCCTGCGAGTTGAAATTACGACAAATCATCCGTGAAGGGTCCGCACTTTGTAGTTTTGTAAATTTCGAATCGTCGAAATGCGAAAAACGCGAGGAAAATTCGAGAAAACGCGTCCGAGTCCGCGCTATGTGAAAAGAAATCGGGCTATTTCTAAACGGATGATCAACGATGAATATGTTCGCTTTTATGAAAATGACTATCATATTCGAGTCATTATAATATTACGTATTATTGATGATTGAATAACCGGTAAAAAACGGCGTTGCGTTCAATCGACAAAATAGAGATTTTCACTAAATAGAGCGTGTTTTTGAAAAAAACCAAATTTCACGCTCAAATTTTGCATAACTTTCGATCGATTTCGTTGACGACGTCGTAATGCGATACACAGGTAATATGCTAAACAGCATGCAAATCAGTGTTCATTCGCGCACAAGGCCAAGGAACCGAAGATTATTCAACTTGAAAATTTTCTCGGACGACTTCAAAAAGCGGACAATTATAAAATTGTATACGAGAATGATGGCCGTGCAGAGAATTTCGACGGAGCGCAAAATCTGAAGAAAAATGAGGCTGTATCCGAGAACATTATCGACCTTGTACTTTGTGCGTATAATACACACATTTATTACATGGAACGAGTTGTTGACCATTGATCACACGTGATACAGGTTTTTTAGTATAAATTGTAAATTAGAACGAATTACGAGTTTCTAGGTCTAGTTTAGGTACTTCGTGACGACGAGTAGGTTTCACGAGGATTTATTTTATTGCGAGAAATATCGATTTGAGTCGACGTGAGGCTGTTGATTGGAAAATTATGTGAATATAAATATTTACATTCGACTTCGGATATGGGTCGATTTTTTATATATTTTTTTATAATTTGACAATACAATGAAAATCGATTTATTACAAAAAAATTAAAATAATCTGTCGCACGAGAAAAATCTAAGAAACGTTCACGTCCGTTAGACACGCACGGATACGATTTACATAAGCGATCGAAAGTGAAATAATGAACATATAAAAAAGCCGAATTACACAATGCAACATCAATCGATTCATCGAATATAAAAAACCACAACTACCGGTCCGAATGCGTACAATGGTAATAACTTAGAATAAATAATAGGAACGCGAAGCAAATGTTCATGTACTGCGAGGCGTTGGGTCTCAATCGAAGGAAAGTGGTTCGGACGACTTTCACGCCGCCTCGACATCTTTCTTTAGACTCGTGTGTGTGTAACGAGTGCGTAATATTAAAATATTCAATGCAGAATTGGACTGGAGAGGCTCACATCCGGCTCGTTTGAGAAAAAAACGACATGAAGTTGAACGGTGAAAAAATAACGATATTGAACCGAGTAAATATATTGAAATGGTGACGAGTGAAGATGGTAAATGGATACGCGAAGTGCTGGAAAGGTATTCGAAGAATTGCAAAAGAAAACAGGAAACATCGAATGAATGATTCGAAGATGTGTGATGTACAATGAATGATATTTGTTCGAAAACCACACCGAATGGACGATGGATGGATGGATGAAGTCAAAAATGTGTCATGTGTTCGAAAACGTATGTATTATAAGAATCGAAAAAAACTGACGTTTATTTTCAAAAACATTACAACCATTTATAACAAAATTAATCTGAACGAAATGGAAGATAACACTAAAGTCTACCTGAGGTCAAAGTGCCAGAAGCAAAATCGCGTAAGTCTAACAAACAGAAATCGTGGCTAGGGTCAATTGGTCAGTTGGTATTTCTTTATTAAAGAAGCTTCGAGTCCATTCACGGCGTTTTATTCAAGTGTTATGTTCAGTGTATGTATTGTCGAATGAGAATTACAACTGCGTTATTAATTACAGGTAGTCCTCGACTTACGACAGATTCTACTTACGACCGAGATTCAGGAACGCATCTCCGTCGTAAGTCGAGGACTAGCTGTATATAAATTGCGCACAGGTCAATGCCGTTTTTTCGGTCTGGCACGATTAGGGATAACCCTGTTTCAATGTGCGGTTTCGATATCGAGTTCGTTTCGTCTTCGGTGGTTTTATATTTTAATTAACACGGTATGTTTTTATATAATTATTCTTTATTGTTAGTATAATAAAAAAAATTGAGAAAGCAAAACGTTACAATTCACTAGACGATAATTAATATTTTTATCAATACAAATTCAAATGAAGTCCCAATTACCGATTTTTTTACAATATTCCTATGAAAATGCATTATAAAATAAAATGCGGCACTCCGAAATTCGATGTTATCGATCGATCTAACGTCATCGGTAAAAGTGTGAGAGTAAAAAAATCGTCTTTGATTGACGAATACGAAATAAAATCGAAAAAAAAAAACATTCGATTTGCCGACGATATGGCGACTATACGCGGGAAAAAAAAGCAGCAGCAGTAGCAACAACAAAATAATGTCTTTTCGAACAGAAGAACTGGTATATACGCGTGAACGACGACGAAAGTAATAGAAAACATTGTGAAAGTTTTCCTTCGGACGCGTACATAATTCGGATAACCGATAGGAAAAGCCGTGCCTTTGGAACGACCGGTTATTTTTTTTATTCATTTTGAGTTTGGAATTGAATTAGAAACGATTCGTAGAACGATGGTCGAAATCGCAATTTGCGTCGTATTGATTAAAGGATTAGTCTGCGATGGTATGATTGATATTTAATTACACCACCTTAGGTGCAGTTTAATGTAGGTTAGGCATTGCTGACTTGTCTACCTTCATATGCGATATGTAAATTTAATAAAACTTATCGTGCACATATGTTAAACACGTCCGAGAATATTTTGCTTAACAAACAAGATCATGTCAATAAGTCAGCATATGACGTAACAATAATATAATATTGAAAGTACTTATTATAGATTAAATCATTCTTATAAAAAATCATTTAAGAAAACATTAAATATCTACTGCCAACAATTTGATACAGAGTACAAAATTGTAACTAGAAAAGTATTATACAATACTACTGTGCCAATTTTGATCGTGAAATTTAACAACAATATAAAAACTGAGTCCTTAAAACTACATATAAGAAGATACTCTCATTTTAAAAAGGCTATCATTGCAAAACGATACATTATTTTTGATGGTGTTACCATTTAAAAAAAAACATTGGAACGATATTTGCAGAGCACCTTTGAGTTCCTTGGTGCATTAGATTGAATATGAACAAATTCAAAAATTTTCCCGTTTTATGATAAAGGCAAGCAATGAAATCATAACGAAAGATTTTATGGTAAAAATATTGATTATCAAATAAGATTGTCTTCTTATTTTAACCGATACAGTTTTTTGAGGGTTTTGGCTATTTTGCAAACAAAATAGGAAGATTTTTGAGTTTTTTATCAATTCAACCAAAAGCGCCAAGAAAACCAAAGACGTTCTGCAAAAAAAGTTCCAGAATTTTCCCCAGAAACGGTAGCATCGTTAACATTAGTGCATACACTTACAAAGATAACCTTTTCAAAATAAAATTATCCTCTTATGAGAAGTTCTGAAGTTTATAGCTAAATTCGACCATCAATGTTATCACACCATGTACACAGCCGTCGTCGGTAAAAGCGAATTTATTCGTTTCAAGGTCGGCCGTCATCGCCATATCATAAATCATTATTGATTCGTCATCAGGGTACAAACTCGTGTTCCCGATGTTGAGATCGAATCGAAACTCATGAAGTACAATTGATTTATGTGCGGTTTCTCGAACAACGGCCGCTTCCTAGCTCGCCGATGTGCCCGTCTATTGTTATAGTTGCTGTACTGCATTTATTTATATTATATATTTTTATATTAAATTCATCAGATACGAAAAAGGCTGCCCTTAATCTCGTTTCGTTGCACGAAACTGTATAGCCTTTTATAATAATACTAATGTAGGGTTTCGCGAGTGAAAAAAGATCGCTAAAATTGATATCGATCGCGCACGTATAACCGCAGTTCGAAGCGAAAGTTGAATTTTACAAATTTAACGAAGTTTTGAATTTTTTTTTTTAAATGTTTCGATATTAACATCAATCTTTAATAAAATAATTTATGTACGTCATTAAAAAAGTCGGTAAATTGATAAATCTTACGTTTTGCTAAAATTTACAATTGTATTAAAAATACGATAAAAACACGTAAACATTTCTATTTTAGGTATAAGACAATTCGTTTTTTTTTTTTTTAAATAAACAATGATAATCAGAAATATGGAGCAGTACTACAGATAACACATGAAAATTGAGTTTCACGAAATTATGCATGCTTATATTGTTTAAATTTTATAATACAAGTGGAATATTCTAGTACTCAAAAAAATCATTAAATAAAACGCAATTCAAGATCAATTTTTTTCAAATGTTAATCGAGCAGTTTTCCTTACATTTACTGAAATCAATTATTTTAAGCCTAAACGGAAATTTTCACAAGGTTTTTTCGCATATTCATTACCACACGGCAAACCTAAAACGTACCAACATACACAAATTTCCAGACACGCATCAAACAAACAATACCTTCCACTCAAAAACCGATCAAAAACGCATTCGCACACACACACTCAAAAGCACACAATCAAAAAATTTTGAATTATTCAATTATCGCGCGACCGCGAGGTCAAGGATGGCGCTCGGCCGCCCGCTCGGATCCGCGACGAAAACGAAAACGGCGCGAAAACGAAAACGCACAGAGCCGAAATGCAAACAAAGGCAAAAAAGCGCGCGAAAACTGCCGGTTCGAAAACGAGAGTTTATTATTCGCGCCGAGATGCGAACGACCTCGTCTCGCGTTCTGCGGCCAGAGCCGTTGTTGCGGTTTCGATTTTTCGACGACACGCGTGCGTTTCGCGATATTGCGAAAATGTCGGAAAAGCGTTATCCGATCGCATTGTGATTATTATATTTTCCGAATTGAATTATAATGCTGGAGATTGTTGTCGTGTTGGGGGCGCGAGCACGCGATCTGCGGTGCATTCGTTTTTTTGTCGTATATTGTTATTTGATTCTTGAATTTAAAATCAAGTTTTTTTTTATGCTGGAGATATTTTGGATCGAACGAATATCCCCTATCCCCTATATATAATGGCGGATATCTGTCTGACTGTCTGTTCGTTCGTTCGTTCGTCACGATGACGCTCGCGACTTTAAAATGATCGACCCGTCAATACGATTATTTTTTTGCTTCTATAAAATTATTCTTCATGCGTATATGGTCTTTATGCGGATATGCTTAACGTCTATAATATCATGCGTATGAAATTGTCTCTATTGACTTATGCAATACGTCGATTATTACGCAGTGGAAA
>JAOXNN020000052.1:1758170-1776741 GCA_028571205.2 Hydropsyche betteni | reverse complement strand
GGAATTTATCTATAAAAGTGAATCCTTAAAATTACACTTGAAATTTCAAAACGGTTATCCTTGCAAATTTATTGACTAATTCGGTGGTGTTACTGTTTTTGAGAAAAATCCTGGAGGATTTTTGAAAAACACGTTTGAATTCTTTGATGCATTAGGTTGAATATTAGCCAAATCAGAAAAATTTTCCGTTTTACGACATGGGTGAGCTTAAATGATCTCATTGCAAAATATTTTACTGTCAAAAGATTGATTATTAAGCAAATTTATATTTGGCTGTTTTGCAATAAAAATAGAAAGATTTTTTGAGATTGCTAATGCTTAATTAACCTTTCGTAAAATTTACCAAGGGACAAAAAAGTGTTCAGCAAAAATCGTTCCAGGATTTTTCTAAGAAATTAAAAATATTGCATATTTGTTACCCTGAGAACATCAGTGAAAATTATGGTTTTTATTATTAAATATTTTTCAGATTTTAGGAAAATTTCTTTTATCTAAAAAATATGCAGAATGCATATGATGAAGATACTATGCTTTTTAAATAAAAATTTTATATAATAAAGATGTACACAAACTATTCTTTATTTTAAATATTCTTTTGACGTTATATGTATAGTTTTGTAATCATAGAATATCAAAAGAAATTTTTCAATCTTTCATAAATTTAAAAATCCATTTCAGATATTGAAAGTTTTTTTAGCATTCCAATGAAATATCAAAGAGGCACTCTTTAATCTTCTTTTCAACCCATTCGGTATTAAAAATCAAAGAAATTTCACAAAGATCCAACACACATACAGAAAAAATATTTTTTCTCTTTATACACCGCTCTCGACTAACACGGATACAGACGCGGTCAACTCTTACGATTTTTTCAATTAATTAATTTTTATGTCTTTGTCATCGCTTCGTGGAATCCGGTCTTTTTACGAGAGGGCCGGATAGTTATATTACGGATTTTTATTATTTTCGATTTTTATGTGTGCCCCCCGCCTCGTTGCGCCCCTGGCCGCCTATAGGAGAGAATGCGCTTAGTCGATAACTCAATTACCTTTTCAATTTTCGATGTAATTTCGTGCGACTAATTCAGTCATAGGATGTACTGAAAATGTGTCTAAATATTATAATTAATATATAATTTTATCCGTTGGATTAATCGCTAAAATTGTTCAAGTAATATATCATTTTTATATGATCATGAATTATAACGATAAAATTTTCAGAATTTTATAAACGGTTGTAAATATTTTAAAATAAGTGCAATTCATTTGATAATGCAATTTGTGGTGGGAAATTTTATGGATGTGTAAAGATAATTTTTATGTTCTCGATTGAGTTTATGTAACATTTTCGGTGAAATGTGTATAAAATATTGAAGGGATTACAGCAATATTTTTGACTCTTCTTGTATATGAGAGTTGGCGCATATTGTGCATTCGCCGTATTTGATTCGATTATTATTATTTCGGTGATGAAAATTTTTTCAGCGTTTCTGAAAGCTCTTTCGCTCTAGAGATAATTTCGTTAAATTTTCAAAACCGTAGCATTCCATATAATAACAAAGGAGCTTTCGATTTTAAGTGCATTATTGGGTAGTCCATTATCTCGCGAAAACACGCCAAAAATTCTACATCCAAGAGAAAGACTAACGAAAACTTTTCATTCAATTTTCTCACATATATAATGCTCAAATCATTTCACATGAGGCTCCCGTTATTCATTACACAAATTGGATCTATACCTGTGTTTATAAGGTGGGCACCATAAAAGCCCATCAATCGGCCTAATAGAATCATTAGGGATGATGGTGTGTCCGTTTAGTCAGCGAAAGTTCTGACCCCCTCAGGGGACCCCCCGTCGAACCCAATTAGTTTAAAAATTAAGCAATTAAGACGTCGGTTTGCTCGATTGTTACGGTGTTTAGGCCTCGCGAGTATTAAATTATTATATTATATATCACATCGGAGGTAGTTCGTTTTTAATTTGTACGCTTCGTTTGGGTCCGGATTTTAATGGCCGATCTTAATTTGAATGTGGAGTGCTTTTTATGTTGAGCCGTTCATTAAAGGACTTTATTTAAAAAATATCCGAATACTTCTTTTACATAATATTTTCAGATTTTATCCGTTAAGATATTCCGATAACCGAGTGACATTTAAAATTCCAATAAAAAGTTACAAAAGTATTCATAAAGACCTCGTTTCGAATTGCGTTACGTGTTAAATATCGTCCTTATAAGAGAGCGTATCTAAAAAATTACAAATTACTATCCTGATGAACCCATAACCGTAATTTATTGCTTTAATAATAATTCAACGACGTAATAAATCTGTGGCATCTTTTGGATGCATTTGAGGGAGTCGCGCACCCTCGGGCACCTAAAATGGGGCAAAAAGGAAGGCTCTTTTTAATTGGACTTTAAAGTTAGCCATGGACAACAAAAGGCCGACGTCTCTATTCTACGACACGTTAAAAAGATATATAAAACGACGGGCTAGATAAAAGGCAGACCGATTCATCTCCGTAATTATAATTGAAAGCGTTTAAAAAGGGAAGCCCTCGTGTATTATATTATCAGCAAACGATAACGCCAGTCGTTCTAAAATGTTCGATCACAATTAGTTCTAAAATTAGAAATATGTATGACGTGTCGTATTATTTTTGAAAATTTGCAAATAGCGCAATCATCCTTTCAATTAGTACCTTTTTTTAAACGGAAAGCTTTTAGTTTTTTCGACGGATTTTGTGCAAACACGAGCTTGTATGATTTTGCAATTGACACAAGCTCGACCGATTAGTTGTGCCGATGTTAATTTGGCGTTCGTTAATTTCGAACGTAAACAAGATGATGTCCAACAAATCACGACATTTCATTTTCATGAATGAACTCCTACGAATAAATTTTACGACCGTCCATATCGGTGCTTTTCGATAGGTGCTCTCGTTCTTAACAGCGTTACGTCGAAGGTTCGTCTCCGTCGATATACAATAATTGGCCTTTCGGCGATACCAAATAACAGGTTTTGAAGCGTTCCTCTTAAGAGGAAGGCTAACTTTATTATATCGCCATGTACAAAGAGGCCGCTCTCTATACGGGGGGTCTCTAGTGGTATCGCGGTTAAGGGTTGCTAAATCGGTCTATTATCGATCGAAGAATTAATTGTCAATCTATTTAAGGGGTATGATTATATTTAATTATTAGGAGGGAAATTTGATTGATTGCATCAATGTTATTTCATGAATTATTATTTGAATATTACATAAGTTTTGGAATCTCTTATATTATTATAGATTCGTTTGAGACAAAGTGATGTAATAAATTGATTATGCTTTTTTCAAATAATTTCATAATGAATATATTCTTTGATCATTCTAATAACATTCCTACGAAATTAATTATATTTATTAGTGTTGAATTAAATATTTAAAATATATATTTTTAACTATCGCGTTTCCCCGAAAATAAGATCTAGTGAAAAAAACATCGCATTGGCGTTGTATGAAGGTGCTCGAGCGACAATTCTTCGGTACGGCGAAATGCGTCTTCATTTAAATTTAGCATTTAGTATTATTTAAAATTTAATTTAACTTTATTTTAAGTTTAGCATCAAATGAGTCATATTTGGCTTTTGCTCGAATTTTGGGAACTAACCTAACCTAACCTAACTTAAAGGTAAAAAGGAGATTCATTTAGACAGAGTAGCTGTCCAGAAACAACGTGTGAACTTAATTTCTTAACTTCCCTATCATAAGTCATAACATATATTAATGATTAAAAAACAATGGAAATATGACAATTATTTTATAAATATTTTTTATCTGGTTATATTTGACTTTTTCTTTATTAATTTTTTGATACATCGTATGTACTTTGTCATTATATTTTTCATTGCATACTTTTTTTAATTATGTAAAAAAAGTTATTTGGAAGATGGTTTTGATATAAGACCTACCCCGAAAATAGGACCTAGTGCAGTTTTCGAGTGTAAAATTAATATAAGACCGGGTCTTATTTTCGGGGAAACATGCTATATAAAACATAAATTGTGCGTAGATGACAAGCACTTGAAAAGAAACCAAACCATAACATCTTAAAAAAAAATTCCAAGCAAAACCGAGACTTACACAACCACTCATCGACAATGGACCGCGCCGCGGAGGCTCTCTACCATAAAACGGCTTCCATTATTTTTTCGAAAAGCACTGCAAATCCAGCCATCGCACACTAAACATACACACCACATAACTACACCATCCCGCATATCATTTACGTAATATTTCCCTAAAGAGCAGCCACTCGCGCGCCGTCAAGGCGAGCCACTCTGCAAACAGCCGAAGAGAAGCCTCCGTCTTCTTCATCTGCTTTCGAAGTCTTCTTCTGCTTTCGAAGTCTTCTTCTTCTGCTTTCGACTTTCAATATCTCACGGTCCCGGGGTGTTTGACTTCGGGACGACGTGTGTGTACCTTTTACTGCTTCGGTTTTCGCCGATGGCACTAAAACGAATCGCTTGAAAGCGACGCCTGTTTGCGAATCTGCAGATGAAAGGGTCCCGGCTTCCGGGAAGCGCATTGTTTTCGGTTCTTCTTGCGCGAAACTACGTTTTATATACGTGTCGTGTAAACGTGTCTTTCCACGTGTTTGCGGACCGTCTGAAAGTCGGCTGAAAAGGCCGAGTTTCCGGCGAGGAAGCGATTTCGCTATGCGTTGGGAAACGAGGCTTTTATCGGTTCCTTTGGTATTTGCTAGGTTTATATATTTGGAATGTTTTCTTTTTAAGTGTGATAGTTATTTGAATGATGGGATGTATATATTTTAATAACATTTTAAATTAAAGTTTTAGAATTTATTGAATATTTTACTCACTAAAAGCAATCCAAATTGTTTTCTTGCAAATATGTGAAGTATTTCCGTTTTGAAAGTTCTCATTTGTTACTTGCCACGCATCTTTTACATGCTATATCTTTTTATTCATTTATAAAGCATGATTTATATTCTTCGTAAAAGATTAAATCGATATAATTAGTTTATAATACCTATACAATTATTATATGATACAATATTAATAACGAGAGTCATAAAATATAGCTTATGTGCAGTCCCATGCGGATAATGAGAATATTCTGACGAATGTTCTCTTTTTGTTTAGTGTTTTGAATGTCAAGAGCATTTTATGGGTTCGATTGATGTATTAATTTTTGTATCATTGACCTATCCCCTATATATATATAATCACGGATTTATGCGTGTTCGTGTGTGTGTTCGTTCGTTCGAATGTCGCTCGCGACTTTTTCGCAAATATGGTCTTTATGCGTATACACTTAAAATCTATAATATAATATGCGTATTACCTACTAACTACTTGCTTTGCCTATATGACATCTTGCGACAATAACAAATGAACTAATTTGATTTTATTAATTAAATATTAAATATTCAAATCGAGTACAGGAATCGGGCAGCCGATGTTGAATTTACATCATTCTCGCCTATTCTATAGAATCACAAGCTCCAAATTTAGTCTTTATGGTCATTATAATAACGGTTATAATCTTATATTCGGGAGACATTTCGCAAGGGCACGGTTATAAAATATTTTTGCATAGATATATTTAATTTTTATATTATTACGTAATAGTATGGTTATCAATTCACAGCCGATGTTATTAAAATCAGGCCTATATACTATTTTTTAAATAACTTTTGAAAAACCAAAAAAATAAAACGAACTATACCGTTGAACCCAAGAATCGTACACCGTCCAAGACCGTTCCCTTTCATATTTCTCACACATATTTTACGATTATCGAAGCCAGCTCACAGATCTGTACACGCAGTATTTTATTACGGTGCAAGTTGTACATAGTGCACCGCGCGCACGCTACGACTAATGACCGGCCGCCACGTGACAAAGTGCCTTTTCCACGTGGAAATGTCGTGTGGCTGTTTACGGTGGACAGGTGTTTTTGGTCCTCGGACAGGAAGTGTGGCCGTGGTCGAAAAAGCTCGCCGATAACGGATCGGATACGTTCTCGTGTCGAACTTGAGCTAGGATCGTGTTTTCGATATGTGCGTCGTGTTGTCAATGATGTATTGGGGATTTGGAGGTGTTACGAAGGATTTTGTGTCGGATTTTCGATGTTTGTAGATTTCGGGATGCTGATATGGGGTTTATATAATTGTTTGAAAATTTATAAATAGTGAAAAAAGTTTTTTGAACTTTTTATTTTTATGAGATGTATTATTTTCGTTTGTTTTATCTTTAGATTTTCTTTAATACTAGTAAATAGGCCCGATGTTAATAACATCGGGATATGTATGTGTTTATTTTAAAGTCGATGCCCGTACTCGATTTGAATACTTAGTATTTAATTAATAAAACCAGTTCATTTATTATTGTCACAATTGCGGCATATAGGCAAAGTCAGAGGCAGTAGGTAATAAGCATCATATTATAGACGTTAAGTGTATAGGCATATAAAGACCATATTCACGAAAAATTCGCGAGCGTCATCGAAAAGACAAACACACACACAGAAATCCGCTATTATATAAAAGGGATTACAAAATAATCATATTATAGTTTTTATGCTCCAAATTCAACTTTTTAAGCTTCAATTTAAACCTTCTACAAATCAAATTCAGCCATTACAAATTTATTTTCTTCATTTTTTAATTATTTTATGATTTATTGAAAAATATAAAAGAAACGTTAGGTACATATTCAAAGTACCTATTTTGAAATTGATTCGTTAAAGAATCAATTAATTATGTATGTAAAATTTTGTAAAAATCATCAACTGAGCTTATTGAAGTCAAATTGAAGAATATATTATATTCATTGATTACTGTAATAATGGTCTTAATCACTTTCCGGTGATTGAATTTGATTTGTATTTGGTGTGTAAAAACTGTACATATACAAGAGTTATTTTTAGATGTCTGAATTTTAACAGACAAAAAAAAAATATTTTATCCGAATCACAATATCAACATGTATTGGTTTTGAAAATGTCAAATTACACAATACTGAAAATAAGATAAATTTCATACATATATATTTCGGTCGTGTGTAAAGTCTAAAATACGCAATATGTATGGGATACTCATACATTTTCTAACGGCTATTGTACATTTACGTGAAACATACAAAAGGCTCAATTCCAAGTCTTTTATTTCATCGATACAAATACTCGTAAATTGAAATTGTGCACACTGTTGAAACAACGAATTCAAAACAGTCCGTCTCAGCTTTATCGATTTCACTGCCTCACGAATCGTTTGACGATTCTGTCTCTTACACAGATTTCTTTTGCGTTTAACATTTTTTATATATTTCACTTGTCTTAAATATCGTCAAACACGCGAGCCGAATATTACCCTGAGAATACGTGGGCTAGGAATACGAACGGTTTCACCATAAACGGCGATAGTTTATGTTTGGACGACTCAAACGTTAAGAAAATAAATAAATGGTTCTATTACGAAATAATCGTATAATAGCTTAAGGAAAGACATGCGAATTTTCCACGTACATGTCAAAGATGTAATTTGGAAATTCGACCTGTTTCGGTGGTGTATATTTGCAGAATTTCGTATAAGAACCACGTACACATTTGAATGTTTTTCTTTTCGGGACATTATAATAATTTATGATCGGAATTACAATGTAATAAATTCATCTTTTCTAGAAGCTATAAATCAAACGTTTCTCTATGTGATTTGCACATAATAAGGAAGAAAACATACACATCATTATTCATACGAAATATAAAATTCCTTTAACGACCCAACGAAGATGCACTCGTACATCAACGTATTACTTTATTATACGGCGCATAATATGTAAAGCTCTAAAGTTTTTATATATAAATTTTCATAATATTCAATTATTGAACGATCACACTAAAAATGAATTATTTATGAAAATTTTAAAGCGGCGAAATTGCGAAAGCGCTCGTCTCATTATGTCGAATCGAAAATTTCAATTAAGGCCACTTTGTGTGGCGAACCAAAAGCCGCCTCTATTCAATTCATATTTCATTATATTATACGAGTGTAATATACAATATTTTGCTACAGTACTACTTATTATTTTCATATACATAATTTGAAAAGCTCTCGATTCCAATAGAGCTTCTTAGAAATTGTTGAGGATCATTTGCTCTTTGTTTTACTTAGTAGAAACATTTATATATATCGATAATTTTTTCAGTATATCAACTAATAACCAGTCTTTCTTGTACTTCTATACCTTTGAAAAGAAGGAATTTGCCAATTATCGACTTCGTCCCACAAAACGCCGGATCCAAGGCTCAGTGGTCGTAAAATGGCCGAGAGAGGCGTTTAGGGAAGATGTTATCCCACAAAGGTTTATCGCTACTGAGACGTTGAGGAAAATTAAAAAAAAAAAATATATGTATATATATATATACATATATAATCTACATACATATTGAACGGTTCGGTAGTCAATTCAGTTGATAATGTATGCAACTATTTTTCGGTTAGGGGCACCCGAATCGCCTCGGGACAATTATTTTTTTCTAATTGAACTTTCACATTTCACTCCAGGGAAAGGTGAGCTTCAAAGGCGGCTTTCGATGGAATTATGAGAATTGCTTGGAATACATCTAGATTGTAATATATTAATTATTCCATGTGATCGTCGATTTATATCCATTTTAAACGAAATATTATGTAACAGAAGAGTTCGTTTAATTCAAGTAATATTAAATTAAAAGTCAGCTTAAATGGACGTTGATCTATGATTTTGATATTCAAATCGAGATTTAACTTAAGAACGTTCAAATTTCTAATAGGAATAAAAATGTCCCAGATATAATATAGAAAACGATAATCAAATGAAACGATAAGAATATTCAATAGACATTACAGTAGGCGCTAGTCACGTAGACATCACAAACACTATTCAATATAATACATTTCTACTTTACAATACGATAAACGAATTTTCCACACGAACCGAATCGAAAAAAAAAACATAAATAAAACGCAAGATGCTATCAAACAATCGATAAAGGCGTTATTATTGCGAAATCGACTCGCTCGTACAATCTGATAAACTCTCTATCCGACTTACGGTTTATTTACGTTTGTGAAAAGTCGTAATCCACTTGTGGAAAACGCGTGCTACAATTTGTTTACAGAACGCATCGATAAGACGATATTCAACAACAAAAAAAACTACGAAATACTCATTTTTGACTTCTGTATACAGTCTGTTGTGTAATTCGTACCGAAAATAGGATATAAAATACCCATAATTGCATATGCGCTTAACGATTTATGCATTGCGTCACACGAGTTGTATATAGATCGTGATATACGACTTTGGAACCGACCAGTTAATTTTAAACAGAAAATTTACGCCTTATCGCCGTTAATTATTATCGTTCGGGGTCTGTCATTGTCGTTGAGTTTTATTGCGTTAGATAATCGCGCAACTATAGGGTTAATTAATTTTATTGATGATAAGGAGACGGCGCCCCGATATCGCTCGGATGATTTACGAGAGCGAAATGTTAAATGATGGAAATTGTACATGTGTATGTGTTGGGAAACGTCATCAGTCATTCGTGGGAATTCGTAGTAGTTTTCCCGCCGATTTTCTTTGTCGATGAGTTATGGTAAGAGGCGTTCGCTCGACGGCTTTTAATGGTCGGTTCTCGTTTAATATATAGAGTGGTTTAAAATTTTTGAACTATAAATATCAGCATTATAGAATATTTAATAAATAATCAAATATGAATATTAAAAGAGTCACTTTTGTTATTATACGTATGATACAATAACCAATAATTGATCGCATTGATTCTCTCTTAACTTTGTTGATCGATCTTAATTTGTGGACACGAATAAAATGATATGTTAACTATTTGACAATATAGAATTTTTTTAATAGATTTTATACAAAGTAGATACGTTTTTTGGGTCTTTCGGTGCGTTAATATCGTAATGACATAAACGTCGTTTTTAGTGTGTCGAATGACGCAAATTGCTCTGCATAAACGCCGTTTTGCGGAATTTAAAGCATCTTCGACGAGATCCTTTTCCTTCGACCTCGTTTTATGCAAAACGCACCCCCACCGAAGCGTATCTGATTATGCTAATACGATTCCCGGGTTGCACTAATTTCGCAATTTGTCACACGAAAGGACGGTGGAAATTTCTGGAATCCTCCTTTTTTTGTTTCGAAATTATTCGGATGCCACGTGGATTCCTTCGATCGGTGTCCGAGTTTGTTTCGTTGTTTTTTGCGCGTTTCGGGCTCGAGATCCAATTTGCATAGTAAATTCGAATAACGTGTTCGAATAAAGTGTGAAGTGGTTCGTAATATGGCTAAATCGTTCGCTGCTTGTTTCTCTGCGAAAAATTCAATATTTTAATTACGTAAGAGTGTGCAATTCGATAATAATCTGTTCGTATTAAGACAAATAGCTTGTTATTTTCATATTTGAAGAACAATGGGTTTAATTTGATAAGTTTCGCAGATATCTTGAACTATATCGATTATCGTCACATTCATGGAAAAATCGGATTATGACGCTAAGTTTAAGTTTTGAAAAAATTATCGAAGACGCGTCGAGTTTTGTAATCGATCTGTAATTAAGATAAATGATAATCGTGTGCTGAAAATGTACAAAGTGCATCAAAAGCTTGTGCTTGTGATGGGAAAATGTGGGGCAACAACTAAAAAACACAAATAATTGCGCAGTTGCGTGATCTAATCTGATTAATATGATTACAGTTTCCGAATATTTTGTAATTAATCAAAATATTTTAAATCTTATTATCGTTGCAATACACGAAACAAATCTTTATATAACGATCGAGAATCGGGGATTAACTTTAATTTCTCGAAAAATATGTTTTAGATAAACGCACAATTCATAGAATCTGCGATTCTGTACGTGTCTGCCATTTTTTTTTCAATTGAAACTTTTGACATATCAAAATTGATTACCCGTTTGAAAAGCCAATTAAATGCAAAATTTTCCGAACCCAAATCAGTGAATTCATTCAACTGTACATGCGAAACATAACAAACGAACAATCCCGAATTCGAATACAAAATAGTGCACGAATATAAATAAAACCATAATAAGAGCATCTAGTTAGCATGACAGTGGAGCACATCCATTAAATTCACTCGGCACAGAATTCAACCCCATTAAATATTGAACAGTCACGCATCATCGCCGAGATAGGGGTGAAATGTCCCAGGATCATCAAGCTGCTATGTTATGGTGAATCAATTAACCGAGAAAACCCCGGATGTAGAGGGATATGTATATTTTTTTAAAAGGGCACGCGCCTATTTTTTTGCGAATGCGAATACATTTGCGAATTTATCGACCCGATGCGCGGAGGCACAATGGCCCACTTTCTATTATGCACGCGGATGCACATATGCATTTCTCTCTATCGGTTTTGATATGCATGCGAGAGGGTTGTTCTGATAGTTAACTTGATCTATTTTTAGATACTGTTTGGGAATTATATTGCATTATTATATTTAATAGTTGATATTTGACTTGATTGTGTATTATTGTTCTAAGACCATTGATTTCAATATTTAGAGTTACCACCTCTTATTTACGAAAAATCAACGGTTGAGTATAATGTAATCATAAGATGGTTATAATTGAGTATGAGAACATTTAGAAAAAGTTGAATTTCAATACAAAAACTTCTCAAAAATTTGCCTTGTTTTCATCAGTATTTTGTGAGTACCTGTGATAAGAAAAATTATCTGAACTTATAATAATATTTGGAAAGGTATTGTACAGTATTTGATGAAAGATCAAAACATTATAAAAATATTATGAGAGTGATAATTTTTCTATAATGTCACAATCAACAAAAACTCAATAAAATTGTCACAAAACGACCATTCGAACGACCCGTTTAATTTGCAACAAAGTATTCGGCCTACAAAGCGACGTACCCGAATTACCAACCGCGCACTCGCGGATGATGTTATTTTGAAATTATAAAAAGTTTAATCGAGTTACGTTATACACATTTCATACCCGACTATAATAATCCGACACTACAATATGGTCGTGATTTATCTGGAGTGCGTGATGCGGTTGCAAAGCAGGAACGATGGGTGCCTCGGAAGTGTGTTGATCCACCCACACGATCCCACTTTTGAAAGTGATCTGATTTCGATGATCGAGGTGATGATGATGTGTAGATTGTGCTCTTTTCGGACGCCGAAAGTCGCGCACGCGATTGCCATGTTAACGATTTGTTTTACGAACGATTTGTGGGTTGGATCTGTTGGTATTTCAACGGCGTTGAATCATATAATTTAGTTTATGTATGTTGAAAAAACATAAGCTTCACTTATATAATGATCTCGCGTTAACGGTTATATCCGCGATTCACATGTTTTCACTTCTGGCGCGAACTTTCACTGGCAAAGTCATTCCATTAGGAAAAAGCATTAAAAACGAAATTGGAAAAAAGGACATATTCGAATATTGAAAAAACGAATACAACGAAACGTCGATTATCCGCCGGTCGGCGCATCTGCCCGGTTCGCTTACCTGTTCCAGTAGGAACGCAACAAATTGCCCATTATCGGCACAATTTATGGAAGTCCTTTTAGGGAGAGCGTTTAAAAGTGTACGAGGAGTGGCCACACGCTCTCCACTCGTCAAATCGACCACTTTTTGTCAATCATGATTTAATTGATCGCCGTAATTGAGCGTGGACGTGATGAGTGTGCGATGATTTTTGCATGTTGGACGTATTAAAAGTTTTATGTTTTACATACTCAATATTTTATAAGATATAAATTATATTTTATATAAGATTTTTCATCCCTTATACAAATAAACAATAAATTTTCTGCTATTGAAGTAAGGTTGTTTTAATATGAATTTATTACCGGATGCCATTAAACTTTCGACAAATGGACGCCACCGCAACATAATAAAATTATTAGATTAGATTGAATATTTAGATTCAGTTTCGTTTTCGTCTATGAATGGGAAACGGTAGAGGCACTTAAGCAGATGCATTAGTCACAAAAGTGAGTGATGCCGCCAACACCTGCTCTCTCAATTAGGCAAATTTCAAGAAAGGTGGTTTATTAAAGTGATACACCGGCTAATGGACGCGTGGCGAAACGCATTTCCAAAACAACGAAGCCAGTTCGATTTTGATAAACTCCAACGCAAACACTCGCATCTTGATTTTTTTTTTTCGTGATTTTTTCGAATATCGCCGATGCGTGGAAAAATATTTACATGTGTCCGGCGCGAAGTGGCCAAATTCCGATTATCGAAAAATCGCTAGTGCTTATTTAGGATCGAGTGCTGTGCAAATGTTTGTTCGAAGCGTTAAAATTCGTCGCTACTAATCGAGCGATTCGAAAAGTTTCCGATCGGCGCACCACCTCGCATCCTTCATTGACGAACGAGGACTTCACACGAAGCCTTCGATCCTTGTGAGCGGCTCGTCTCCTCGTGAGTGGCACAGTGGTCTCGCAATTCAAATATTTATCCTTGGAAATCTGTTCGGGGTTCGCCTTTTTGATACTCGATAGCCCCGAGTCCATTAACTCGGCCTCCTACCACTGTACGGTAGGGCGAAGCGCAAACAAGAAGACCGCAACACTCCCATTCATGCATCTCGAGTACTAAGGGGATAATCGACTGGTTTACTTGGTCTTTTCAATGAATGCGTTTTTTGAATTGGAATTGGTACTGTCTTGGAGTTGTTAAGATTCGTTGGATGTGTGAGTGAGTAATCGTTGGATAGTTGTCGTTTATGTATCGTTAGAATGTTGGGGTCGTAAAAAGGGAAATATGTTGGTTTGTGAATTGTAGAAGATTTCAAAGAATCAACATTGATTGTAATGAGTCTAATCTATGTAGAAATATACTCGTCTTCCGATTTATGCCGTAGATATGTTCCACGTAAAATATACTATGAATCCATACAAAAACATGAGATAGGTATATATGTCACAGTTCAAGTGTTCACTTTTGTTTGTTCATACCCATACTAGTTTGGGTATACCCAAACTATCGATTTTAGTTTGAATGTCATTTGTCAAATTTTACTTACATATAATTGTGTCTAAACTAAGACGCCATAAGTATCATGCTCAGGTTAGGTTAGGTTAGCGTTTTAGCTTGAGTTATGAAAACGTTTTCAAAACAAACTCTCGAAGTTCAAACTGACACGACGGGTAGACACTACGCGTATTTTTCGATCATGAGTTGACATACCAACTTCCACCTTATTGATATTTAGCATAAGAGCGTTATCTGAGTACACACAACTTAAATTATCGTACCACCCCAACAATTGGACTGGAGCCGTTGGTGTATAAATAGACTAGTTTGTTCGTGCACAAACGAAGTTCACACTCAAACTGTAACACATATATAGATACAAGAAACTCGATTTCGTAAACGATCAAAAACTAGTCTAAAAAGAACAAACGCAAAACATAAAAGAGCACACGCCACCGATCATTCCTAAGCCATCGCTGCGTGCGTAACAAGCAAGCTTAGGCGTAAAAAAAGCAGTTGTCGACCAAGTGCGTCCCTGGCGATGGTCGTCGCTCGGAATCCTGGACGTCGAGCCAACGGTCCGTCGACGGCGATGACAAAAAGTGGGCCGAGCCTTCCTCGAAGAGACCGGTGCTGGGGCCGAAGCCTTAAACGGACTCGACCACCTTTGGATCCAAAGCCCAAACTGGTGCCCTTACCATGGCTAAGCGCACAATGCGATGCCCGAACGGTGAACGATGCCGACTATGCGACACCCTTGTGGCATATGCGCTTTGGCGTTTTAGGCCAGGCGCCCACTGCGATTTGTAGTCGCGGTGATCGTTTGGTCGCGAAAATGGAACGCATTGCTTTAGGTTAACCCATTACCTCCCACTGCACTCACATGAGTACACGACAAAAAAAAACAAACTGACAATAATGACAGTTATCATTTCATTCCCGCCATATTGACTGTTTCCATAGATTACTAATACCATCTATTGTTGAAATGAGTAACTACTTCCATCATTAATAATCATTAATAGGATAATTATTATAGGAAAACATGAAATCACGTCTTTAACAAGTGTACCCATGTGAGTACAGTGGGAGGTAATGGGTTAAGTGCGCCCATATATCATATGGGCGCAATTCAGCCTAAAACAATGCGTTCCATTTTCGCGACTAAACGATCGCCGCGACTACAAATCGCAGTGGGCGCTTGGCCTTAGGGTGCGGGAAAACTATGTTGTGATTATAAGGCCAGGCCCCACAGGCGATTAGTCACGGCGCGATTTATAATGCAACACATTGTTTTAGGTTGAAGTGCACCCATATAGTTTACGGGCGCACTTCAACCCAAAACAATGTGTTCCATTATAAATCGCGCCGCGATTAATCGCCTGTGGGTGCCTGGCCTAATCCTGAAGTTTGTATTCGATTGGGGGTCATTGTCAGCGTGTAAGGCTAGGCGCACACTTGCGATGTAGTCTCACGCGATTATTTGATCGCGAAAATGGAACACATTGTTTTGGGTTGAAATGCGGACATATGTCATATGTGCGCATTTTAACCTAAAACAATGCGTTCCATTTTCGCGATCAAATAATCGTGAGACTAAATCGCAAGTGTGCGCTTAGCCTAAGCCTTTAAGGTCAGGAACGCACTTGCGATTGTTTGGTGACAAAGGTGGATTGATGGATTGTCAGAAAAATTCTCAGATTTTTTTGACACAAACAATCGCGAGACTACAAAATCGCAAGTGCGTACGGGACCTAATGTTGTTTTTAAAATCGTTACTTTGGAAGTTTCGAATGTTTTTCTTTATTGTGATATAAAGGAAAAGTAATTTTAAAATGTTTTAAAATCATGTTTGTGTGATGCTTTCGAATTTGAAAATCATCGAGATTTGTTGTATTAGATAAGGATAAAATTTTAAGATGGTAGGCGTTGAAAATATCCATTCTAATTTTGGTTCATGGTCAAGTTGCGTTTTTAATTGTTAAACGTATCATGTGTTACGAGTATTTATTTTCAGTGGTGTAACAGACAGTTAAAATTGTATACTATTCAGTGAATAGTATTCATCCAAAATCGTTTTTTGTGATCAGTGGTGGATTTACGTATAGTGGATGCTCTCGCCCTATAATGGAAAGGGCCTCTACAATCCAATAGACATAATGAAATTTGAATTATTTTCTGAAATAAAAAGACGTTTAGCACAAAAAATTTTTTTTTCTTAAATCACCCGTTTGTCATTTTGTGACGGTATTTTTTCCCAATTTCAATAATTTCTGTATAATAGGAAGGAAAAACTCAACCCTGTGTATTTATAGATTGGGACCCTCAAAATTTTTTAATACTTCGAACCCCTAGTTAAAGTAAATCCGTCACCGTCAGCGATAAGAAATCAATTAATTTTGATATATGAAAACACTTAAAAAAGCATATAAAAAAGGACTTTCACTACCATGCACATTACGTTAAAAAACTAAAAAAATCTATAAACACACAAACAAAGTACATAGTTAAATTTACACTTAATCACACACCATTTAAGACGTCTATAAAAGCGCAATTTTTTTCCGAATCGGACTACAGAATGCGCGGAAGGCGCTCGGGAAGAACGATCTAGAAGCGTGCAGGTGTCGGTATGCACCAGATTTAATTACCTTAAGGTGGACTTATGGTGGACGTGCGACCATCTCCATGTAAGTGTCGGCGGCCACACTTGGAATTCCAGAGCCCATTACAAGTGTAATGTTTCCAACTAAGAAACGGACGGTCTCGTAAATCTCGCGTCCTAATGGTTATTGTTCGCCTTACGTGCGCAACTTAAATTTCTCGAAATCGCGGGGAAACCGTCTCGAGTCTCTAACCGTTTAATGGGATATCGGTATTTAATTGTTCGGGTCAAAAGTGAAAATTGAAAGTGGAATGTTCTCGTGTTTCAGTTGTAGAAATCTGGTTCGATTTCGATCGATGATTTGGGTGTAGTTTTGATTATTTTTGAAATGAATCTAATGCTGCATACTTAACCTGTGATTTGTCTCCGTATCATAGAAAGAATTTAATCGTTGGAAACGGATCCTTTGAGATTTTTACTTAGATATAGCGAAGACATCTTTTATCATACACGTTTATAGCTTCGGAATCGCCCATAAGACGAAACTGGTTCCAATACCATCGTCCATACATCAAGAAAGGATGACCACTTATCTTCTTTCAAACACTTTAAATTCTACTAATTTATTATATCTAGTTGTGCATTTTTGTTAATTAATCATGTGCGCGGCCGTTCTCGTTTCTTATATTAGACGGTGATTCTAAAAAAGTTTTGATTATCTTCATGATATTTTGGAGAGATTCGCTTGATAATATTGATTTCTGTGTACTAGAAAAATAAAATATAAAAGTTTTTTTTAAATTATTGAAAATGACTGATCAGTTAAATAAAAAAGAATGAGTTTGCAAAATCATTCACTCCATGCGTGAGTAATTATGCATTTGGTAAACGATTCGATATTTTTTTTAATTTCAGTTTAACGTTTTTTCATAAGTAATCAATTTAATTTGAAAATCGTCGATTTCGCCATAGATAAATAACATTTAATATAATTTATTATAACGTGTACTTGTAGATTTTCAAAATCAATAAACTATTTATAGTGATCGATGAGCCGTAACATATGAATCGTTCGAACAATTTTCATTAAAAAATCGACGAAGTATCGATTCGATTAATTTCCTTCGGCTATAATTCAATTAGATGGCCGATGATAAATTGAAATCCAACATGATTGAAATAGTTCTCAAAAGTTAGATTTTTTTTCGATGTGAATATAAGAAAAAAAATCTACGCTAATAAATCATTTGTTGAAAATTAACATTGTGATTATTATTACCATATCGACTTTAATATAATATTCAATAATTATTATATATCCGTTGTTGATATAAATTATATAAAATACGATTTTTTCGCGTTATAAACTTATCAAAGAAGGAATGGTTCATAATTTAAGTATTATATTAATGAACTATTAACTGAAAATTTATAAATAAGCACTTTATTAACATTCTGATTTACGGAAGTAAATCAAAATTTATAATTTGAGTAAGTATAATAAATCTAATTGAATCGGGTAATTAATATAAATATGGAAGATAATGTTAATATTATTAACAAATTGAAATATAATACGTAAATACAATTTACAGCTGTAAAGATTGTGCATTAGTGCTACCCCCCTCTCCCATTTTCAAGTGTAAAAAAAATTAGAAAGTTTGAAAATTTTTCAATGAAGAGTGTTTAAAAGAAAATGTTGATCACATATTATTGTTAGTAATCGAAAAAATTGGAGTCGAAGACGATTTTTTTTCCGTTTTTCCTTAATATATTAGCAAGAAGTCATGATTGGTGTGTAATACAGCGATTTTTTTTTTTACATCTATATAAAGTAATTAACCCTTTCCGCTCGCGCGGAAAACCACAGTAGATATGCCGTCAACTCGGAGGAAAAAAAATACGGTTTTTTGT
>JAOXNN020000052.1:1741880-1758070 GCA_028571205.2 Hydropsyche betteni | reverse complement strand
GCGAACCCTAATTTTGTATGAACTTCAAACCTTGTATAACACGGATTTGTATTACACGACGTTTTTGTGGAACCATACGACCGTGACGAGGCCCGGGTGTACTAAAACAGTAAAATATACACCAAAACTCCGGGAACATCCAGAAATATCATACCTTGAACTAAACTAATTCGCAAACAATTATCATACAACGAACCAAGACCACCCTTCCATCGATCAATAACACAAACACATCTGATTTCAGGTACGCAACATCACACGCCAGACCCACATACTGCAACGTATGCAGAGAGGCCTTGCACGGAGTACCACCGCACGGCCTCTCGTGCGAGGTGTGCAAGTGCAAGGCGCACAAGAGATGCGCCTCCAGGGCACCACCCAACTGCAAATGGACCACCCTCGCCTCCATAGGGTCACACATCATCGAGGACGAGCATGGGGTGAGTTTCGGCTGTGGCTATTGCGGCGGTGACGATTTTCCGAGGGATGTGTAAACGGGAGTTTTGACGGGTGGTGCTTTTGATTGTGTTATGGTTGTTTGTAGGGGTTTTGAATTTTGGTTGTGTTGAAACTTTAGACGTTTCTGATTTGTTATTTTTATGAAAAAACTTTTTTTATGTAAAATAGTACTATTCAATGCTATTTTTTTTTTTCGGACGGTTGAAATCGCATTAGAGCAAAAGTAATTTTTATATCTACTCTCTTTGAAGCTCGTTCGTTGAACTTGGGCAATTTCAATGATAGATTTCGGGAGTATTAAAGTTCACTGCGCTGCTCATTTTTTTCTACTGGAATTATTATGTTTGTGACTTTTCCAATTTTATCATTCGTTATCAGATTGTAACTTTTGAATTATGACCTCAACGCGAAAACATAATAATACCGAAAGTATCTCGGGCGAAATTTTTCTTTTACGCACGAAAAAAAAATAATGGAACGAATGAAAACACGTTTCTTTTCAAGTGAACTCGTAAATTTTTGAATTTCAACTTTCTCTCGTTCCGATTTAATTTCGCCTCGAATGACAAAACTTGAATAAATTCGAATCATACATTTTTATCGTGTGTTTTATAAACATATCAGAGTAATATTTTCGAAATAATCACCATTCGATCGGGACAATATCGTTATTTTTTTTGATCGTATACATTACGTTTTCTATTGATTTATAATTGCTTCATTGTGCATGAGAATGAATTTTTTTTATATACCACACATGCTAACACAAAATTTGATATCTGATATTTTAATTTGATTAAAATATATATTTATAGAACAAATTTCAAATATCAAACGATTATACAAGCGTTTTTAATCGATATTAAATTACCCTTTGATATTTTAGGTTATGGAACTATTGTCTCGTTTCAATTACAACTCAACCGAAACTTATAATGTTATATAACATCTATGTATAGTACCACTTAAATAATTCAAGTATCGATAACGTTACTAATTCATGTAACGTGGCAGTGAGACTTTGAAATGAGAATCATTGATCCTTGATCCCTGTGGGACTCGAATCCCAACAGTGTGGGATTATTGAACAACTTCTTGTCGGCAAAAATTATCATCATCTTGAAAACTCAAGATATTTAATAAAATCTCATTACATTTTATAAAATATTCCCATTTTGTTAAAATCATGAATATATTGCATTGAAATTTCTATCTATATCATCAAATTGCTTCACACGAAGTTGTCTCTATACACTTTTCCGAATTCGAACCCTTATCAGCACAAGCACACATCGTATCTCCATCGAAGAAACATAACATCGGAGCATAAAAAATCAATTTCGCGAATGGTTATATTTTTTCCGGGGCTAAACGCTGAGAATTTTCCATTTCGTTAACCGCGATTATTCGGCTCGGCCCGACTCCTCCATAATCCGATCATATTTACGCGTTTAATGCAGACCTGATCCCTTTTCATCCCGTTCGCCTCCCGTGCCTTTAGCGCTTCGGGAAGAAAAAAATAATGTATACATAACGACGTTACAACGTTTTACAGCGATAATCTTTCTAGTGAAGTGCCAGTTCGGGAAGCTTTACTGCGCCATATAACGAAAGAGCCAGATTACACGTGCTACGTGTAATGCAGCTCTGAAGACTTTATTGTGATGAATAAATCAATTTTCAACTAGTCTATTTTCGATATGGCTTATATGGGTGTGTGTTTGATATTGCTTCGAATACGATTTGAATTTTTATTGAGTATATATTAAACGAAAAACATTGTTCATGATTATCTATTTAATCATTCGTTTCAAATCTAAATGATTATAAAAAATCTTTTGCGTGATTTAAAATATATATATATATTTGAAATTGTTCGAATTATTGTTCACTATATTCAAATTTAAGTTCTAATCTTTCTATATGAAAGGTGTCGTCGGTGCGATGGCTAAAATATTATTGAATTTTTTTGGAAATGTACTGATTTTATATGAAACTAGCAGATTGTACCTGGCGTTGCTTGGGCAACGGGCTCGGGTACCCGGTATTGCTTTTCATCTTAAAATAGCGTCAAATCGAGTTAAAAAATAATTTTAGTAATACAGAAACTTTTCTGAATACGTAACCAACATATTTACAAAATTTTATCGTACAAGCGGTAAAGCATGCATAACTAACACACACATACATTCATTTTTATTTATATTAATATATATTTCATTTACTCATTTTTAATTTAATTATCTAAATAATTCTAATTTTTAAATATAGAAGCGAATTATAATAGAATTCTAAAAAAATATATTTATTCAACAACATAAATAATTCTATGAAGAGAAAATTGTAAAAATTTTGAACATCTAATTTTTCATACATAGATCACATTTTTTTTATAAAACACCCTCGTTTGAGTCATGGAAAATACGGTTCTTCAACTAACAACCATCGAAAGCCCTCCATAAAAAATCAAATAACCAACGACACAAACCTAACGACCACACTTCCCACCTACCAAAATCAACAAGCACCCCATCGACATCTCATTCGGCGCTCGCAAATTTCAATCGAACCTCCAACAAACGTAACATTTCCCAATACACTTCCACAACGTCCACGAATCCCGAATGCACCATCGGGAAAATGTCCCGCGCGCAATTAAACGCGTCGAAGCCTCATAAACGTGCCGTTCCCGTTCGTATCGCGGCTCGCTTTTAGTGCCGATTTTATGCGAACGTAAAATCGCAAAGCTTCCATTCCATTACGTTATTGTTTACGGTTCAACGGGGGGGAAACGGCCAGTGCGCGTTTTACGCCCGATGGGTGCAGGCTTCGGCGGTTTATGGGGTTTTTTTTAGTGCATTAGAATGCGTTTGTGATTTTTATGCGTTTCTGTTGTGGTTGATGCGTTTTTTTTTTTTTGTTGCAGAATATAACTATGCCTCATCAATGGATGGAGGGTAATCTTCCTGTGGCTTCCAAATGCGGTATCTGCGATAAAACCTGTGGATCGGTTTTGAGGTAAATTATGAAGAATTTATATGTCACAGTTCAAGTTCTCACTTTTTTTTGTTTATACCCATACTAGTATGGGTATACCCAAACTATCGATTTTAGTTTGAATGTCAACTGTCAAATTTTACCTACATATAATTGCGTCTGAACTAAAACATACGTCATAAGTATCATGCTTGAGTTAGGTTGGGTTAGCGTTTTAGCTTGAGTTGTGAAAACGTGTTCAAAATAAACTATCGAAGTTCAAACTGACACGACGAGTAGACACTACGCGTATTTCTCGATCATTGGTTGATATACCAATTTCCACTATATTGATATTTAGCATACGAGCGATCAAACTACTTAAATTGTTGTACCACGCTAACAATTGGACTAGAGCGTTTAGAACGTGAATAAACAGACTAGTTTGTTCGTACACAAACGAAGTGAATACTCAAACTGTAACATATGTATATATATATAAAAAAAAACATTTTTTTTGATTACGATAAAGTGAGGCAAAAAAATATCGCGTAAATTGAAGGATGGGTATATTTAAATTTATGAAATTGAATATAGGAAAACTTCTCGTTATTTCATATTTACTCGATTGTTTTTGTAGGAATTTCTTTTAACAATTATTTTGTAATTAAATTAATAAAAAGTATAGTATTCTGTAATTGGCCGAGTATACCCCGCACACTACACGGTGCTTACCAGAAAAACACTTTGTTCATCGGTGTTCTAATGGACTCTAATTCCCGCTTGTACAAACTCGACGAAAAAAAGAAAAAACCGACGCTCTCGTCTCGGCTCGTCGAAAAACGATTTTCCCGAAAAAACGATGCGTTCGCGCGACGTGTACCAATATTTGACTATTTTTTCTTCGAATATTTGGTTCTTTCGGTTTTGGGGATGCCGCTTCTTGTGTGTATGCATTTTTGTATGTGTACGGATGTGCGTTTTCGATGTGGGGCCAGGTGCGTTTTGGTTTCGTAACGAGGTCTAGTGTTTGAAGAAAATGCATGTATTGTTAAATTTAGTCAAAATATTTGATATTATTCGATGGATAATGAAATTTTTGAAGGATGGAGACAATTTTGATAACGATTCATATTAATTTTTCAAAAAATAACATGAGTTTTATCTCATGAAAATATTCATGCGAATTCCATATTTGTGCGAATGTTATTGAAATTCTGCAGATACGCGATAAGGAAAGGATTAAAACCGGTGAGATTATCATCATCGAAAGTTGTACGAAATACATTGACGAGATAAGGATTACTTTCGAAGGTGAGTCGATTCGAAAAATGTCAATTTCCGTTCGATGTTGATTTTTCGTAAGAAAATTTCTAGAATAAATATGTAGATCGATCGCGGTACGTGTAACGGTAAACTTTTGTTTGTCGAAGAAACGTGGGCGTATTTCTATTTTTTTACATCGTGAAATTATGGGAATTGGAAAGTATGACGACTTCTTTGGTTTCATAGCAGCTTTAGAGAAATTATTTGGAAACATCCCCGATCTTGGAAGTCAAGCTGTGTGGATGATTTGTTGCCGTTGCGGTAGATGAGGGTGTCCAGCAGAGCAGGGTGTCTTTTTTCCGTCTATTTATTATTATAATATCATATTATTAAATATAGAATATCAGATTCCGTCTTTTTCCCGCGTATAAATAAACAATAAACGTTTTTTCGTCGAATCTTCTTTTCACCTGGGGTTACGGTTTCGTGTCAACCAATAAGATGGAGTTATGTGAAATGCTTGTTTGTTTACATACAAACATTCAAATGTCACCTTTTCGTTGAAGTTCAATAACGAATATGCTTTGTGTAAAATATGTATGAAAATTTCGGGGTAATGAAACAAAAAAAGTTTTCAGAAATTCATCTCGTCGTTTATTTCTCTCATATTTTTCACTTTTCGGTAGTTTGTGTCTCAGACTCGGAATGTATATAAGTACAGTTATTTCAATCAATATTTATGTAATTACATTAAAATATTAATATTATACATAACTTTTACATAGTGATGAATACAATAATAATAATAATATTAAGTTATAATAATAATAATATAATATAATCAAATGTGTTTTTATATAATTTAAATTTTGCCAAATGTATAATGGCACAGATCTTAAATACATATACAATAAAAATCAGCAGAAATAAAACTGGAAATGAAGATTTGAAGGATGGGATGGTTTCATTCAGAACTGATTTATTAAAAGTAATATTCAGTGCAATTTTTTCAGGAAAAAATCATTTGACATTACTGTTTATTTATTGTTAAAACACTTATTGTTGTTTTTTCAGTCTATTAAATATGCACGATTCGTGCATATCGGTAATAAATAATAAATACATATATTTTCTAGAAAAAGCTGACGTGTTAGTTTTAAATTAACAATAGAAAACTGTTAAATCTACGGGCGTAAAAAATTAAATATATTGATACAAAACAATAAAAATAAAGAAATTTGAACTAAAATCGACTTATAAATGTTAAAATTATGTTACTGAACAGTTATTGGTTACATTACAATATACCAATATCATTATAGGTGTTATTGATTTTTATTAAAAAAGTAGTTGAAATACGATATGAAACATTGAAAATTTATCGATAATTTTTGTTTAAGTAGTCGATGAGAAGGATGGTATTGGAATATTGAATAACACTTAAAATGATATCTTAAATACAATTAATAGAACGAATAATAACCAATGTTGATTTTGTGTATTAATATTTTTGACTAGTTGAAAATACTTAAATTTTTCATAATATACCAATTTTAATTAAATTATAATTAAAGTTTGCACATAGAAAAGTGTGTTTTTCATGCGAAACCGGCGGAGAGAAAGTTAT
The DNA here is from genome assembly GCA_028571205.2 of Hydropsyche betteni. NCBI lineage: Eukaryota > Metazoa > Arthropoda > Insecta > Trichoptera > Hydropsychidae > Hydropsyche > Hydropsyche betteni. Next base: position 1,751,742 of record JAOXNN020000052.1, on the reverse strand, counting down.
ACAAACATCAACAACGTTCGCATAAACAGAACAACATTTGATTAATAAGAGATATTATATATATATTGTCATGCTTTATCATAATTTGTTATTTAACTGGAACAATTGAAAAATTTAGGCTATTTCCCTGCAATACTGAAAAGTATCAATAAATACTTCATCGTATAAAAACGAATACATTTTTATTCCTTTCAATGTTTGAGTATTTATAAACACCTATTAATCAGCGTATAAAATACTAGAAAATGAATCGCGAAAACGATGCACACATCAAAATGATCATATTTTACCTTTTCAAATATAATTTATTACATTTATATAAACTATGTACATTTTCCGAACGCGGTCAGAATATGTGTATAAAACGGCAAACGTTTAGCTCAACGAAGCGAAACGAAAAAAGCTCAAAGCTCCATTAATTTTTAAATATCGATGATGTCCAAACGGTTCCCGTCTACGTACACAATTTTCAAATTTTCACAATCGTTCAATAAACACATATATCATACGTATATGCATATAATTTGAAATAATAATAATAAAACACATTTAACAAGAGACAACGAGGTAGGGAGGGGTACACAAGTAGAGAAGCACATCTATACATATTCTATTATTTTTTCTTAATACAGTTCTTTAAAAAAACTGATAGAATTTTCAATAAAAAAAAACTCACACAAAACACACACAATGCGCGCTCAATGCGATAATACTGCGCAATTGATAATTAACGAAATAATTTAAAAATGTTTCACTTGTTCAGTTCCTTTATGCGAATACACACCGTAAGCGTATCATATAAATACAATTATTATTTTTTTGAATAGTAAAAAGCGTCCGTGTAGTCCGTGTATGCGTACAAACTACACATTGCGAACACATAAATATTAAAAAAAAATAATAATGCGATTCGAATGCGACGAAAATCGTATGCGTCCACTACGCTCAACCATCGTCACCGTCAACTGGCGAGGCTTGCTTAACCGAAAGCGCTTAACAAAACGAAGCTCATATTTTTTTACGGTTTCCGTATGTACGTGGTTCCAGCCCACTAGGCCTCGTTCAAGTTCCTCCGATTGTGCCTCATCCTATGATGAGGGGACCTCTGCCGTTTGTGCAGCTGCTGCTGCTGTAAATGATGCTGGAACTGCTGCTTGGAAAGGTGCTTCGGCTTTCTCTGGAGTCGTAAATTTTCCTCGTCGGGGTCGCTTTGGGAGTTCTTTTTCTCGTTGTGTTGTTTGATCAGGTCTTTACTAAGTTTTAAAAAGCGGATGGATTTGGAGGAGTTGGTCACGTTCGTTCCGCGCATTGGATTTCCCTTCTTGTCGAACGCCATGAAGATTTTTTGGTTCAACGCGGATTTGTACACGTCGTATCCATTTTTGCGCGCCTCTTCAAACTTGCACCTATCCTTGAGGTGCGCCCTTTCCAATTTCTAGACAAACGAAAAAAATCATAATGTTAGTATCGAATAGGGGAACTTTTTAAATTTGATGAATATCAAATATTTTTATATGTGTATTTGTTAAAATAAATTAATAGCGCTTACATATCTTCTGCCGGTTAGGTTCCACTTCTTGTCGAAGCAAATAAACATTTTGTGTTCAAAATCGTAGATCAACATTGCTGCAGCACCTGATTTTAGGATACTTGTCGTCATATTTAATTCTGCAAAGACGAAAAATAACGATACTTTAAAAATTAATTCAAAAAGAAAAATCGATTGTTAGCATTATAATAAAACATTCAAGAACACGATTTATACAGAAAATAAAATGAAGCGAGTACACAGGTAGACGCCAACCGACAAAATGTCCATGAAGTTCGAATATAATGACGATAGAACAATACTCTTTTGTCGGTGTCCGTTGAATTATGACAAGACAGGCGCGATTCATTTCGCACGTGCATAATTTATGCTTATATGCGCGGTTTAGATTCGCATAATTTACAAACAGACATGCTTTAAATGCGATTTTATAGCTCTACATCTACAGCGTCAAGACGATATACCAAGAGCGATTTACAATATAACATGATTATGATTTTGTGGGGTCTAATTTTCTTGTCGATCGAATGACAAATCAATTTTCGAGATTAACTCTTAGATTCCTTGTATGGGACTCGGGAACAATGCAGTGATGAAGAGCAAACACCGCTATCGTTTAAATTCCACAGTTCCCATTCTAAAAAGTGGCGTTCCGACATGGGCTACCATTTTCGTGCTCCGGAATGTTTACTTTGGGCAACCGCGGTTGTTTGAACAACACTCGAACGCTTTTTCCACAACCGAGGGTGGAAGCGATTAAAAACCGCTCTCCGGCTCATTCGAAGTCCAAAAGTACGTACGCTATGTTAATATTACGATAATTGGTGAGACGTTTAATAGCGAGAACAATTTGTAAACATTGCATTGTTTAAAAATCGATCTAATCACGACGATCGGCTAATGAAGCCATCATCTCCCGCCGATCGATCTTCGATTAACGATTTTTCGCGACAAAAAAGCGTTATTGGCTCACGTCTGAAACACGCCCTATTATTAGCGGCAGTAACTGCTCCCTTTTTACCCACCTCGCGATTGATCGATCGGCCCTCACGAACGTGCGAGTACGTAGATCTTTTATATAGAATGTGTAACTTAATTCATAATATTATCGTGCACCGTATCTGGAGCCGATCTCCAAGACGACTGCTCCCAATTAGCGGCGTCCCGTGAGACGAAGTTCTGGTCTTTCTGGTCCTCGGGGTGCTAAATGTCGGTGTGGGACACGCTTTCGTGTTTAGAGCTTTCGGGTTCTAACGCGTCAAGCATGAAAATCGACGTTTTCTGTTTGTTTTCTGGTTGTTTTTTTGGTTTTCGTGTCGGAGTGCGCGTACGAATTGGCCGCGCTAGATTTGCCAACTGTTACGACACGCTTTTGGTGCGTGCTTTGATTGTTTCCGGAGATTCGAATAATGCAGGGTTTATCTAATCGTCTATTTGAATTTTCGATGATTTACAATCTGTGAAAAAAATTGATAAAGAGCGCATATAAATTCGATCGAATATTCCAAGTATTTACTCTGTATTTAATGTAGTGACGAAAAATTCGGAGAAGTCGATTAATTTCAAATAAAAAATCTCAACCATCTCACGCGTTCGAGTTTAGTGACGCTCAATTTCGTGGGAAATGCCCTTTTATCTCGCTTCTAAATACTTAAAAATATTTATACTCAAAGATATATATTATAGAATTCGGATTACATTAAACACATCGAGTATCAAATCGGTAGCGGCCGATACGATCTTGTATATACGGGCCAATTAAAATATCTCGACGATCGAGATAATATCGCATATCGAGCAGATAAAAAAAATCAAACACAAGGAAAACATAGCGAAATTATAGACCGATTTGCTGGTATACATATAAAAGTTTAACTATTCGAATCTAATCGAATCACGCATCGAAAAAAGAGATCAACGTTTTCCATTTGAGATTTATTATTGAACACACGAAGCCGCCGTAAATCGCTCAATTTACAGATAGATTCAGTGTGTGTAATGATACGGTTCTTTGTATAAATATAAGTAAATCGAAGAGGCTATCTTCAGGTAATTCGTGTTAATTGAAGTGAATAGAGTTGCGGTTGATATCTAATATGGCAACAAAGAGATGGACACTAAAATATTTTATGTAATCAAATGTATTACATTATCGAAGCGATAGCGAAAAAATGTTAACGATATTTTTTATCAAGTATGCGTGCTCGAAATGTAAAATAAAGTATTTCTATTTAAAAAGGCAATCCATATTGCTTAGTTGATCGGAAAAAGCCACTGATTGTCATCGTGTAATCTCTGATTGATTGTCGAATAAAGTCCGCATTTAAAAAAAGACAATCAAAAGTTTTAATTCAAAACCCAACATAAAAACATTTTCAGATAAATATCTCGATCTTAATCCTATCAAAAGCCACTTTCACCGCCAAAACTAAGCACTTTCAATTTCTACACACAGCCCCAAAACCGCATCTAAATCGAAATCGCCCATCCGCAATTGTCCACCGATCCATGCACGTCGAAATTTATGACGCGTGTTCGATTTCGGGCATCGCGTTCCGGTTTAATGTGAAACCGTCGTTGTTAACACGCAATTTGTCTTCGGGGTCGACAATGGGGATGTTATGTTATTATGCGAGATCACCGCCCCCACGAATGTAACGAATGTTCATGGATTAACGAGGTGGAAGGTGTCGTTTGTTGCCAATGCATCGAGTCGTGAAAATGTCTTGGTTGGTGCTGATTTCGGATGGTTTGGAATAGTTTGGGGATGGGTGCATGTATGTTCGGGGTTTTGGAATTTTTCGATTTTGAGTACGAGGAATGTTAAAAATAAATTTGCATTGGCTGTCGAAGTGTATGTAATGTGATGGTTAGTAAATTGGATCTGACTTCAGTATTCATTGTTTTGAGATTTACGTTTCTTTACAATTAGACATAATAAAGTTCTTGGTGAATACTAAAGTGGCAGATTGTACGGCCAGTAAATGATTGTGATTGTGAACATTTGGACCACCTGATAAGGGATAGTTTTCTGTATTGAGACTTTTTGTTAGTGTTCGTATTCTATAAGTTACCTTCTATTTTATACTATGTAAAAGATTTCGTTCTGAAATTGACGTTATACAAATTACAAAAATGATCGATCATTTTTTTCTAATGCGAACAATTTATCAAAACATTTCCATAATACAAACGATTGGTCACCAATCACTCAAGAAACATAAAAATTCGCAAAATCCAATGTCACAAAACAGAAATGCATCCGCAGCACAATGCATCGTTCAACACCTGCATTGTGCAGTGGTCGTAAACGGCGGCGCGCGTGCTTCCAACAATGCCCCACCGATGATCGAGCACTTTCCAAAGGGATCGATCATCATCGACGAAAGTGGAGGAAAATCATGATAAACATGGACTTTTCCGAGCCTGATCTCGATTAGATAAATATGATTAAAAGTAAACAAAACGTGATCATATCAAACGAAAAAAGTCCGCAATTTTATTATTCGCGGACGAATTCAGCTGTGTGAACCTTGAAATGTAATAGATACGATTTCGTTAAGTGCGTCAATGCGATAAAATTAGATTTTAATAGGTGTTTCCATGTAATAATAGCCGATTAGTGTATTTTTGTCTGTGGTAACATTCGGAGCGAACAATTGATGTTGTAACAATCGATATGATGATAGCAAACCGATTTTGTCTATAAATTTTTAATTTTATGTTTTATTGTTTGAAACGCATATTCATCAATACTAAATGGGCAATAATATAAAAAGAAAAAAAAAAGTTAAATCATAGTTAATTTATTTGAACCGATAGATGCTCTTTTATAATTTCCCCTAGTCGGCGTTCCGAAATTTCGGTACTGTTACCCTTCTTTGATATATGAACGCTTTTGTTAATATATAGCTTCCGATACCCCATAACTAAGATGCGGGGGGTAAAATTGCGCGGACCACCCATTATGTGCATTGTATGCATATAATAATGCCAGAGTGAGAAATATTATAAAGAGAGCAACCCTGGATTTTCCAACCGCACAATAAATTTTTAGATTTCATTATGTTACCTATTTTTTTTAGATTATTCTACGGTAATAAATTACGTAAACGCAGCCTTAGCGCCGCTCTCAATTACCGGAAAGTTTCCTGCCGCAAAAGGTATATGAAAAAAAGTTAATTGTGTGGCTTACTCGTCAAAAGATCGAGGGTGGTTCTTGGCCGAGGGCGCTTTTGTGAAGGAATTCGCAAAAATTACATAAACCAAGCGTCATATATGAGCTATTTTTGTAATTGAAATAATGGATATTGTTTATGGTAATTATATAATAAATGGATTTGAATCTTGAGATGGTATTGTTGACTTTGCAATTTTATTTGAATAATGCACTCGATTTGAATTTCCCATCGGTCGTTGATTTATGGCGTTGCATTTAAAAGTTAAATCAAAGCGGTGTTAATGTAAACGGAAATTCTCGATTAATATGAGGTTCTCGCAAAACACTTTCTGACGTATGACGTTTTGACGAGTTTCAATTTGTTTGAGTGCGTCGAGAAACCGACAATTATATTTTCGGCAACGTGCTATTACGTGATTATTCCTTTGTAACGAGCGTCGGCTTAATCTCATAAATTAAAATATTCTCAAAAATCCTTTTCAGAGAACTTTTGTCTTTTACATAGTTTCGTACTTAAACGAAGATTCCGAATTCAGATACACAACAAAACAACGTAGCGAATTTCTCAACAATGTACGAAATGCGCTATCGAAATAATAGCGAAAATTCCGTTTGTAGATCGTTAGTTTCGTCGTTATCTAAATCTTTTCGACGTTAGCCGACTTCTGGCTATGTGATTTACAATTCGAGAAAACGAAATTAAATACATACGTCTAAGCGCACTGCAAAGATAATTGTATTATCTTTTTGTGGGTGTGTTAATATTTGCAGCCGGCAAACACGGCTAAAGACTATACAATAATATTTGAATATTTGCCATTGTCATCACCCGTGCGAATAAATAATATATCGTAAATGAGGAAAATCATATTTGTGTCAGTATTATGTTCGTCGAATCAAACAGAGAAGTATCGCTCGTTTGTGCCAGTTGTTTGCGATTGCGATAACTATAGATGGATGTCGAGGAATGCAATAAACCAGAGTGTATAACTGAATTTTTCACCGCAAGTAATATAAAGTAATAGTTTATATTTATTTAATATGTGACCTAGATTCGTATTGAAAATTTCAATAAAGAAAATATTCGAATATCGCGTCGCAATTTATGATTTGGTGTCGCAAAAATAACGTCCGTTTTCGATTTACAAACAAGAAACGAGCTTCTATTTATGAATCGAGTACATACAATATAGATGCTATCAATATGCAATATAAAATGATTAGATACAAGCAAACTCCATTATCTGAAAGACATCGGATATGTCTAGATATGCCTATTCATCGTCTGTAAAAGTGCATTGTTTTAAATAATCAATGAAAGGCTCAGAACAAAAAAAAATCACATTAGAAGGTTTCCGACTTCTGATCGAGTAAAAGCGTATTATGCACGAGCTAGCTCCTCAATATTTGCTCTGGCCATATTATTTATTTCCTACGGTCAGTGGCCTCTGACGTCACGGTCAATAGTAAAACGACACAAAGGTGACGGACTGCTGAGTGTGTGTAGCTAAGAATGCGACGGTTGGAAAATGCATTGTGTGCAATCTACAGTTGCCTATCGCGATTTTTTCAAACGCGTCTATAAAACGCAGCCAGCGATACACGACATCGTATAATATAATATGTGCGACATTTAAAAAAAAACTATACAGGAAATATGCACGTAAACACAATTCCCTATCGATCAATCGGAATTCGTATAAAAACACATCGCACAAAGATGGGAAGTCGTTCGTTGTTTGGATCTTTATCGATTTTCGATACGATCCGAATTTTTACATGCATTCACGCCTGGCGACAATTCTATTTGCGCAATGACGTCTTAAAGTTAAAAAAAACAACTAAATTTGTCGCCGAATAACTTGTAGATCGCAATCGGAAATATTCGACCGGCATAGATAATCGGTCGATTGTGGAAATTCGAAAAATTCGCGTTAACAACCTCTCGTACGACAAAGCAAATAGAACATGCGAATTTTTTCCGAAAGCAAGCGTAATAATTAACAATATAAATATTATGAGACGCGAAAAAATGGTCAAATTAATTTGGCCTCGTGTGTTGAAGGTCCGTTTTTCAAGTGCAAATGCTTCGTGGATACGTAGAAATTCTTGTTGAAATATCATATTACGATTTTCCTAAGATGTTTCTTGTTTCCATGCGTTTGGTAATTGCGGATCGATATTTTCGCAGAAAAATATATCGAAAGTCGAAATTCAAAGAATTTGATGCTAATTCATTATTTAATAATTTTCCAAGAAACTTCAATAAGATTGTCTTTGAATTTCAATACATAAACGAATTTTAATTGAATGTAAGTTTAAATTCAATTTGAAATTTAGATTAATTCTATATAATATAATTTCTGTAAAAAAAAGTTTATTATATATACTTACGAGTTCCTAAATTCCCAGTTACAATATTGCCGTTTGCATTCACATTAACCAAGCCATTAGATAACTGGTGGTGCAGCGTTACCGTCTCCATCGCAGCACCACAAGTAAGTGATAAGACCTGAAAATTTCAATTTGAATCATATTTTGTAAAAATAGATCGGAAACATTGAACTAAATGGAATTTGATAAAATTTGCCAGAATATAAAGTAATTTGCAGTGGTAACGATGACGCACAACGTTGATCAATGTTGAAAATTTTGAAACATGAATTGAGTATGTTTATCACGGAACGAACTATTGATAATTTGTGTTTAAATAACAAGATTAAATTCCTATTGAAATCCAATAAATATTACATATTCAATTATTCTATTCTATGGAAATATTATCACTTTTCGAAAGTATGATATTACGTAATATAATGATTATAATGAGTTTCATTTTTTCATCGATAATTTTAATTGAAAGTAACCAAAAGAAGATTCACTTATTTAATCGGATATAATAATAAATTTAACATTTTTCAGAAGATAGTTATCGACAAAAAGAACCGGAAATATTAACAGTTTACTTTTATAATATTGAGAGTTTCCACAGTAACGGATTTAGTTTTGAGCGTGAAGGAAATCGGCTATTATATTTTAGGAAAATTATTATTAAATAATTTTAAACATGTTTGCTAAATAATTAATATATGAGTTTTATTTTTCAATAAAATTTAAGAAAACGCGTCACTATATGTGATGTATATGTATACTGTAAAACAAAAAGATTTTATTTAAATAATTCGTGGCTTAAGGGGGTATTCTAGTCTACAAATTTGAAAAAGTTTTTTTTTTCTTTTATATTTCTAAGATCTAGACCTTTAAGAATATGGACCTAATGGGATTTTTTGAAATTAGGATTATTTTAAGAGTTACAGTGGTTTTTGTGAAAGCCCAATGTATGAATCAGTTATATGCTGTCCGAAACTTAAAACGCGACTTTCTCGAAACTATTTTTTTCGATACGGTTGACGTGATATCTCAAGTTCTAATGCACCGATTTACTTGAAATTTGGTACAGACGTTCTTAATACTATAGAAATTGTCTCCACGTAGGAGTTATTGGATTTTTTTTCCTATTTTTAAAAAACTCCCTAAGTTGGAAAAAGGAGGCAAAAATGACCTTTTTTGAACTGCCCACTACGATGTTTTGAGTTGCCCACCAATAAAATGTGATATTTTAAAGTAAAGATATAATATTTAAAATTAAAATAAAATATCATATTTTCTTTGTAGGTAACTCAAAACGTCGTAGTGGGTAGTTCAATTGCCCGCAAGTAGTAGTTTGCCGACCACTGCTCTAGACTAGAATACCCCTTAAGTATTATAGATTAATCTACCTTAGAATACGGAGTAATTGGTTGTCGGTATTTTTTAGCATAAATAATTTAAATATTTTTTAATCTGAGCAAATATAATTATGACATTTAAAAAAGTAGAGTATTGGGTTACAGATTTTATAGAAAACATATGATTTTTTCGATCAAATTGATATATTTAATATATAATAGCGGATTTCTGTCTGTCTGTCTGTCTGTGTATCTGTTTCGATGACGCTCGCGACTTTAAAACGACGCGTCGATCCCCTATATATAATTCTTCATGCGTATACACTTAATCATGCTTATAAAATCGTCTCTATTGACTTATGCAATACGTCGATTATTACGCAGTGGAAAAAATATTTGAATCCC